>JANHGB010044681.1:29122-57150 GCA_026283785.1 Coracopsis vasa
TTTGCCCGGATCCCCCACTAAACATATATTAATGTCACCACGTAAACGAATACCGTCAACTACAGTTCGTTTTTCTACAGTCTCTTCATCACAGCTGCCATGCATTGTTTGCTGAGAGTGCACCAGAAAGCTGGACAGGAGCAGAATAAAGCTCCTAGAAGGAGCAAGCAGGCCCACAGCTACTGCTGTGCTGTACCAGGTCCCTACATTACAGAAGGCTATTTGAGCACAGGGGAGCAAAGTGATTTTGTCCAGATCTACATGGACAGACTATAGCAGGACCCTCAGATCTTTCTGTAGCTCCTATCCGCAAGCTATCCCACCCACACAGGGGCTGATGTGGGACAAGATTTGGTCCACGATGCTCAAGTGCTAAGGTGCCACATGTTTCTAATTCAACTTGGCAGTAATGCTACAAGTTATGTAGAAGGCCTTATGATAGAGCTCTGCAAAGAATGACATGTAGAAGCAGTAGAAAGGGTCATTTTCACATTGAAAATTAGTAGACCAGCTAGCAAGTTTCTTAATTACATTGTCAAACACACTTCACACTTTGCAGCATGCTGTCACCTCATCTCTACAGTTCAAAATCTGTCATAGCATTAAAAATAGTTAAAAGCAAACATGTATTTAGCAGCCTTGAAAGCTCTCTGTCAATATACAACTGTAAGATAATGTTATTGTGCAGGTTTCACTAAAAGAAACATCCATTTTTAATCTTGCGATTCAAAGGTAAAACACTGACCTCCAGTTTTGGTACTTGACTGCTGATCTATAAAGGTCTGTGCATGAGTAATGCTAGATTCTGGGTTACATCATTTATATTTTAAGGGTTTGAGTCAAACGCTGGATTTCTTTTCTCCTAGTTCATCTCTATCTGATAACCTGGAATCCAAGAGAGATGATGCCTGAAGCAAAGCTGATAAAGTCACCAGTACTAAGCAGCATGTGGGAGGAGGGGGGAGCACAACAGCATAGATACATATCTTCACATCCTTATTTCCTTTACAAATGGAGGAAGGAAGTTCCCTGCAGGTTAGCCCAAGACTATCTGCTCTTACAGCCCAAGAGCCAGCAAAGTACAATTTCCAAGAGCCATAGGCTTCTAGACATACCAAATTCATTATTTCACTGGTAATATCCACCAAGGTTTTTCTATAACTCGTACTGAAAACCTTTGAAAATTCACAACCGGGTATCACAGCCAGAGTTACAGACACCTTCTTTCGCATATCTACTCTGTTCCTGTCTCTTCTCACTTCTGCAAAATCTTTCTTCTTCTTCTTCCTATCACAGTGCTTGGCCATTTTTTTTCCACTTCACTCCTTCACTAATTCCACTCATCCTCACCCCTGCTCCCTGTCCACCCCTGTAAAGATCCCACCCAACAGTTTCCATGGTATGAGATCCCTGGAATTCCCAGCCTTCGAACTAGGTCCCTGCACCCTGCAGGAGGAAGGGGAAGTAACAGCATTGCCCAGTCACCCTCTTGTCCACACACTGACCTGCTGCAGGCACGGCTCCAGTGCCCAGCACGGGATGCTAAACAGGCCATCCCTCACCTTGCTCCTTGAGAGGGGTTTATGTGCCATTGGTTTGGTGCCCCTTCACACAAGTGACCTCTCTAAAGCTGGGAGGACACTGCCCCAGAGCCACACAACTCTTGATGGAGGGACAAAGATGCTCATGTAATGATTCTTACAGCAGCACCTATAGATTATTATGAAACTGGTCTGCAAAACAGGTATGAATCACCCAGCAGCTACAGCAGTACTCCTGTGCAGAGATGATTAAGAATTTTTATGCAACATCTTTAATCAGAAGAGGCCTACTTGGTTGAAAATGAAACCTCTGCAGGAAAAGGTTGGTTTTGATTAATTTCTCAACTTGAAAAAGGTGTCTGAATTGTCAGGGTGTTTCACTTCAACATTTCTAAACATAGAAGAGGGGAAAAAAAAAAATCAAGTTCAAATGTAGATTTCCACTTGTCTTCCCAAATTGCTTATTGTAATTAGACTCTGAACACACAAATGCATTTTCTCCTTAGTAGAAAGTCCAGTATTTATTTTTAAAACTGATGTGATGAGGAGCAGTGGTAGCTTTGTTCAGATTTTCTTGCTATACAGGAATCCCCATATAGTAGCCCCTGTAAAGCCATTATCATTCATAATGCAACCTCAGGGAAGATGTTATTACTGAAAGGAAAGATGCACTTCTACTTTTAACTAATTTCTGTATGAAGTTGTCTGGTTCCATAAGATTACAAATTTCACTACTGATGAGGGATCAAACTGAGGAACAGTTACACAGGATCATGCTTATTTTAGTGCTAATTTTTTGTCTTGGGGCACATTTAGATGCATGGATGTGAGGACTTTTAAGAGGATTATCAAAGAGCAATTTCATCATCAATTTCAAAGCATTTTCCAAAGACAGGTAACCCCTTTTCACAGAAAAAGAAAGTGAAAGGGGAGCGTAGCAACTCATCCTGGCACATAGATTATGACAGATGCAGAGCCAGAAGTAGACTCTAAACTCCTGGTACCCTCATGGCCTGGGGTCTAACATGGCTTTCAAAGAAACTGATAGCAGGCATCCCACCAATTAGCAAAGGAACATCCTTTTCTGCAAGAGCATCCACTTGAAATTCAAAACATATTTGTTTTCTTCTGTGATACATGCTGTAATACCTCCCTTACTCTTTACCTAACCCTACCCAGAGCTGAAAGAACAATTAGAAGTTCATCAAGCATATTTTTCTGTATCATTTGCTTTGCCTTTATTTTGCTGATACTATAAACTTGACTCCACACCAAACAGAAATGTTACAGCTGAATTGGGTCAGATTTTCCATAAGTATGCACCACCAGATTTGGGTCATATCCATAGATGCACCCACTGCAACCTTTAGATTCAATTTTTGACATGGTCAAGTATGTTGAGGCCAGACACCTTAAAACAAAGAGAGACTACAAGCAGGCTATTTGCTCTGGCCTCAGTTGTGAATGCTGAGGTCTTTGAGCAATCTGGGCCACTTCATTTATCTTCTTGCCTACTTATAACCTTTCTGCCCACTGAAGAAGATAAGATGAAGCTACAGATTTATGGGGGAGCTGATGGTTGGGACAGAGATGCACAAGAGATGTTTGGTGAGCACAGGACAAGAACACCATGGGAACAGAGAGTTTGAGATGCTCGCCTCAGTGCCACTCACTGCAGCCACCTAACAATAAACTAACTGGGTTAGCCCAGGGGCTTTAAACTGACCTTGGGGACAAGATAACATGACCACTCTCGTACAGTGGACTATTCTAGGCTATGGGAGAAAGAAACCAGGCTATGGGAGGAAAGAAACCAAGTCCTTTCCTGTGACGCTCTGGGTGGACTAGACTTAAAAAACAACTAATGCTAGTTTTTAAGAGCCCTGCAAAACTGGAGTTTGAAAGTAGCAATGAACTTCAGTATGTTTGCAGTAGTAAAAGATGAAAGAGGGCATGAGAGATTGTCCAAGGAAGATTAAGCCAAGTAGTCTGACAGTGGTTTTGGGTTAATTTGGGACCACTAAGGAAGAAAGGGTTGAGAGCACATGAAAGCTGTTTTTGCAAACTAGGGAAACTGAAAATCTTTTGTCTCTTCAGCAGGGGTTTGCTAGATAAGGAGAGAGCAGCAGATGAGCTCCCAGTGAGGAGGAGAAAGGGATGCAGGAAAGAAGCTGCAATGCTAGAAATGTATACCAGGAGAATTGGCAGAGAACACGAGAGCGTGCAGAGCTGTAGGGTGGTGAGGAGGGTAGGTCAGCACTGCAGAGTGAACTGAAACACACAATCACAGAATGTGTTTTAATACAATCATTAAGATGCAAGAAAACCCACCTGGGAGAAAAGCAAGCAAGTTTGCTTTTGCTTGTGATAGAATGAGAATCTGCCACTGAAAGCAATGATGGATACTGGGGTATGAAGTCAACCTGGACAACTCAGCAAAGGCATAATTACGTTTTTTGCATCTGCATATCACTGTTACATACTACTTATCTCTGCACAGATGTTTCAAGTACAGTTGTTATTATAAATAGAAGCACCACAAAATCTGCACAGGCATCACAGACCTGTAAAACCATTGCAGAGCCAGATCATGTTGCAGATGGTGAAATACAGTATTGTGTGGGAGTTCACTATTTCCACATGAACGTTATTAAATCACAGTGGCCCATTTTCACACAGCTTGCTGAGCTTCACAAAGTTTGCACAAAGGTTGAGGTTTGACATTTTGAGACAGAATAGCTTAGTCCTCTGTCCTCTAGAGAGAGCTACAATAAATAATCAATAACAGAAGAGAAACACAGATGCTTACTTCATCTCTTTCCAGGGTAGAAGCACTGAAAACATGCTTTTTTTGACACAAATGCTTATTCTGGGGTCTTCATTACCAGGATTTCCAGTAAAATAGCCATAGGCAAGAAAGCACTTAATCTGACTGTTACATTAGGCTTCCTGAAACCACATGTAGGTGCAATTGTGAGTGCAGGCATAAGAAAATGTCCTCAAACTTCTAATGGACTGGCAGAATGATATTCCTATCAATATGTAGGGTTGTGATGAGGTCCTACATAAAGGGTAGTCATTTAGTGATTAAGATTTATTTTTTAACTGGTGTGACTTCTGTGCTAGTTTATGCAAAACATGCCTCTAAGAATGAAACAGATTGAGACAAGGCATAACACCCTGTTCACAACAGCATAATTCATGACTGCACTCAGAAATCACTTCTCTCTTTAGATTTAGGTAATAGTTCAGAGATGCTTACTTCTAGAAAGCAGTATTTCTCTCTGAAAAACTCAGTTCAACAAACTCCTAGTTATGTGTTTATCTAATTTATTGCTGCTGCATATTTGTTATGTTTGCAATACAGGGTAGATAGAGCACATCTTCAGTGTCATTACCATCACAGAAACACTGTCTGTAGGTGCTGGCACCACTTCTTAATCAGAACTTTCCAGTTCTGAAAGGGCTGGTGCAATAACTCACTCCAAACATCTAAAATAGACATCCTTCAGCTGGATGATTCTCTCACTAAAAGCATGTCTGCTAATTGAAGAGGTTTATCCTACCCTTCTCACTTGGTGTCCTGAGGCTGTGGGAGGAAGAAAGGGACCCTAGTGGTAGCCTGCTTGCTCTCACCTCTGCCACATGGATGCAAGGAATCATGTTAATGGAATTTAGCTGCAGAGACCTTGAAAATCTCCATCAAACCTGTATAAACTGGGGGTTCACAGCTTGCAGTAGGTCCTGCAGGTTGGACATAAGTAGAACTCTGATACTAAACAGCCTGACCCCAATATCCTGGAGGAATGAAAGAAAAGCAGAGGTACCAAACTGTTACCCATCACCAACACAGGAGTCAGAAGATATATGATCTGTGTGCCAGTGTCAAGCCACTATCTGAAGCCAGCTGCACAGCGATTTCCTGGCACACAGCTAAGAGTCACTGCTTTGCTCTAGGAAGGGACCGCAGCAAACCCGGCGCTGTAATCCAGACACCACTCACAGGCATGCAGGTACAAGCATTACACAGAGGTCATTGAGGAAACTCCATGCTCCCTAGTCTCCCCAGGCATAGGTCTCATTTCCCTCTCACACACCCTGAGGTGAAGGAACAAAGATCTCAGAGCAGCAGCTTGAGAGGGATGAACTCTTCCAGGTGCTTTTCCCACCTTGGAACAAAGCAGTTCTGCAGGGACCCTCCAAAAGGCAGTGTGGAGAAAAGGGAAGACATCCCACCCAGCATGCCATGAGGGGGAACTGCAGCTTCATAAAGAGGACACAGAGCTAAAGTAACATTTCCCCAAGACCTTGTTCTCAGAAACTGCTGAACCACAGTGACTGCCTGTAACCTGAGCAAACAGCAAAAAACAGAGTATCAGTTCAAGCACTGACATATAAGAGAGTTCAACCTACTTCATTAATCTGACAGTTATAGGCAAATGAGTACCATAATGCCAACTGTTAGACAACTTCTAAACATGCAGTGTTTCTTATAGTCATAGTATACAGCAATCACCAGAAAAAAACTTCTCTTAGCATCTGAGGACTGCTAAATCACCCACAAGAAAAAAATAGCACTGAACAATTCTGCTTTTTAAATGCAACAGAGATGCAAAAAAGGCATTTGAAATAAACACCTGATATAAAACAGGGGAGGACCCATTAAACCCTGCTGTGTGCTTTCTGCTAACTGGGCCAACCAGCACCCCAAAACCGTAGAGTATTTAGGCAGGGTATAATCCCACTGCAAGGAGGCTGCTGTCATACAGTAACCTTATCTCTCTGCTGAAGTTGGTTACTGACCAAGAATGGGTTCGTCTTTCACCCAGGTTTCTGAGGATTCAGTGTTTTGTTATAGCTCTAACTATGCCACTTGAGTTTAAATGCAACGAATTTCAGGGTGACCAGAAGCTGGTTTGCAGCTATTGAGCACAAGTTCTTTCTCCAGGAAGGTTTAAGAGTAGCCCTTCGTGTTACAGTAATTCCTGGCCTTGAGGAAGAGCAGACTGAAAAACAGATGCTGTCATAAGCACAAACCCAAAATGTGCTGAGCCACGCAGAATTGCAGCAGAAGTACTGGAGATACAGAGTAACAGCCACTGACCTGACATTTCCGATAATCAGCAGTGACCAGGAAACAACCATTTTCTCCCAGTACACCGATTGGTGCAGAATTTAGCATGCAGAAACACTCTTACAGCACCAGTGGGACTCTTGCTACATTTGTTAGATGCAGTCCACGTATTGTTGTCTATGTTATGAAGCCACAAACCAGCTTAGTTCAGAGCACAGACCACTTGCATCTACCCTAAATATGACAGATTAAATGTAAGTCATCCTACAGCCAGGTTCCTGCTCTTTGATTTCAGTTAGAGTAAGGCAAATCAGTCACATGTGAGTCAGCTCCTAAATGCTCCTGGGACAATGGGAGTTTGCCTATATACAGAACTATGCAAATACGCAAAATGAAACTAATGATTTGACCTTTGTTTACCCATGGGAGTCTCAATTGACCAAAAGGCAAGTCAGATTTTAATCCCGTCTCTAGGATTGATTCAGCTCTGAATTAGGCCAACTTCCACAACTCATGCAAGTACAGCATGTCTGTCAGCCTACACAGAGGCTGTAGTGGCATCAAGAACCCACAATTCACACAAAATAAACAGTTAGGTGGAAAAATGTGGAACAGGAGCACTAGCGTGGCAGAATGCACTGATTTATTCACTGCTTCCACTCCAGCAAAGAGCCCTCTGCTGCAAACATCTCCACCACGTCTGGCTGCCCCAGGGGAATGCCGAGTGGGTTGGAGAAGGTGCATGAGCAGCACCAGTGATGGGCCCTCACTAGGGGTGCATGAGCAGTACCAGTGATAGGTCAGTAATGGGCCCCTGTCTGCACAAGTGCACAGGGGCCAGTCATCAAGGAGAACATCTGAAACTGTCACCAGCACCAAACATACAGCACCACAAGTGTCAGAGATCACCTATCACAAAGCTCTGTGTCCCTTTGCTCACATGTAAGACCAAGACCAATCCTCAATGACAGCACTTTTCCCTCTAGTAAGAACTTCATGACCATCTTTTAATACCATGGGCAAATATTGAGTCGGGTCCAAGAGAGTGGAAATATTTGGTTTGCACCAGACGTGGTGCGTACAGATCTTTGAAACATTAGCTAAAGGAGTGATTTGGGAAAATAAAACTTCTAGGTGGATGTGTTTACTTTGCAAGGTTGTTCACCCTGTGCTCAGATCCCAGAAGCATGCATGAAGGCTTTCACCACAGGAAGAAAGCCAGCTGTAAGTGCTACAATGCACACTAAAGCTGTGTGCACGCACACGCATTCCTGCATCTGCAGCTCACCCACATGATAGTTGAAGGGCTGAGGATCACTGGTGAGTAATTTAATGAGTCCATACATTCCTGCCCTGCTGAGACCCAGAAATGTCATATGAAGAAATTACTAAGCTTATTGCTTCAGAACACATCCTCTGAAGTACTTGGTATCTAATGCTAAGCCTGCTTTCTGCAAAAACTTCAGCACTGCTTCCCTGGCTTCCAGCAGACACCAGTTTTTGAAAATGCTGACACTGTTCCAAAGGAAGGGAACTACCCCTTGACTCCCATTTCTTTCGCCCCAGCTAATTAGAAAGAGTTCTAGTAAAAAGCACATATCTAAGCAGAGAACTAGGGGACTGAAAGCAACAGAGAGGTAGTTTGACTGGTTTAAGTTGCTTCAGTTTCCAATTCATAGGTCCTTCGCCACCTCAAGTGTCAATTCCATGGGTGCATCTACTCTCTCCTGCTAAAAAACTGTCAGGTGTGGCTTTGGCAGCTGCAGAGCTTGTTATGGGAACTAGGGGAGGAAGGGAGGGTACTAGAACACAAGCACTTCAGCAACATTCAATAACTTATGGATATTCCTTCTGTCCAACAGTTTCATTCTGGAAGACAATGGGCATTTTTGGGTGCCTATCAGGAGGAACAGGAGCATGAAAAGAGGTTCTTTTCCATATTTACCAAATAATAGAAGAAAAAAACCCACAACATAAAATTGTGTTCAATGTATTCACAGGAAGAATCTTAGCGACACACTTGTTTTCTGGACAACTTAGGGCCAAACTCAATTGAGAGACACTTGTACAGAACAGAACTATTCTTTGGGACTGTTGGTCTGTAAATTCATAGCAATGCTTTCTGACAACTTCTCTTAAAATAATCCTCTTTGAATCTGCAACACATCCCAGGCAGGACTCAAGATGTACAAGAGTAACATTTGCTGAGTCTTTTTCCACAAGTGAATCTCTTCATCAGATAGACAACACCACCTGACACCTGGGGCTCTTGTACTCTGAACAGTCAACAGATATAGCCCAGAGCATCAAAAATGAGCAAGCCACACACTGATCCACATGTACACCAACCTTTAATGGGTTGTCTCCCAACCTTGCTGGAAATTCAGGGGTGCTGAAGCTTCCTTGGTCATGAAGGACCACCATGGTCACCAACAAACTTCGCCAGACATGCTTACCTACAGGCTTGCTGTGAATCCCTGCAGGAAACTAACCCTGAAAACTTTACTCAGACACTAAGCTTGCATTGAAATCAATCTCATAACAGTTGGGAGCTGCAGGAACATCACATCCCCCAAAAGGGGAGTTAGAGGTTGCTTTCAACATGATGTCAGTTAAACCAGCACTACCGAAGGGCAAGACACTTCACAGTAATATACCACAGGTTCAGGAACTAATATTGTTTTAGAGGAGCCCCTAGGAAGACATTTTTCTGTATTCGTAAGATAGTTCAGCTCAGGCCATAGCGTCACAGCAGCACAGAGTCTCCTAATGCAGCTGCATATATAGAAAGGCCGCTTGGAGGTATCTCCCTGTCAAAGTAACTCTTGAGATACATTACAGTTAATATGACTCATACCTGGAGGTTTCTGAGCAATCATTCCCCCTACTTCCACCAGCAATGCTGTTCATACCACCCTCCCCAGCTATTACTGACAGTCCAGCACGCTCTTAAGCTCCATGTGTCCCAGTGAGTTCAGCCTAGGTTTTCCTTCCTCAGGATTGTAGCGTGTATCCCAAGTCATATTCAGGTCATATTCCCACTTCAAGGTGTTCGAGGCATTCCCACACAGGAATCCAATTGCTCCAGCATCACCCAACAAATCCTTAGCCTGACCTTTCTGGCTACAACTGCCCAGAGCCTGGACGTGCTAGAAAACGTACACACGTTTTGTCTCAAGCATTGTGGTGCAGTTTCCTCCACTTCTTTGTCAACCACTGTTACAACATGCAACCAAGCACCACCGTTAGCAAGATGTGCAATTACCCTGTTTGAAATCTCCCTTTCAAGTTTATCAGACTGCAAACGCACAAGGTCTCTGTATGCTCCAGGTGGGTAGAGTTAAACACCATCTCCCCTAGCTCACAGCTTTCTCATACTGATGGCATCTTTCCCACTGCCTCAGCTCCTCTGCCCTGACCAGCCTTTACACAGAGAAACATTTTAGTTTGTTGGTGTCCTATGCAAGTGAATTTTAGTCCTCAGAGCATCATACAAAGCTGTTAAATCAGATTCTCAGTCACATGAAGATTGCTTTGTAAGAAGCTAACAACAAAAAGGATCTTTGAAAAGCTCTTTCACTGCCATGTGAGAAATTAGGCCTATTTCACACTTAAGTTATTGACAAAATAATTTGATATGCTGTGAAGAACATGAAACCTCCCAGAAGCACAGTTGAAGCAGCTGCAGTGTCAATGTGATCAGAGATTATGCCATGTGCCCTGGTTACCGTGGGCTGTGCTAACAAGTACTTTAGATCCCCTACTCTATATACCTGATTTCAGTCAGCCACCCTTTGGTCTCAATAAACATAAGAGCACTCCTTTGGAGTAAAGGAACTGAAATAATAAGAAACAGAGCATTCAAAATGCAGGCCAGATGCATGGCAGGCTGGAAGGAGGGCGGCACAGCCACAGGCCTGTCCTTGATATGCAGCAGCCTGGCTGGAAGCATACATGCAGGAGCCAGCTCTTAGCAAGGGCATCTGCCACCAGCTCTCCCATAGATGTGACCCAGACCCCTTGCAGCAGTGGCAGGAGTACAGGAAAAGCACACAGCATTGAATCACCTCACAGCAGTAGCAGAGAACAGGCACAGCAACACCCACAGCTCAGCCAGGAGAAACATAACCAGCTTTCTGGATAGGAAGCAAGGCCCAGCATTTGTTGGCCTCTACAGCACTTGGGAATATAAGCACAAGGAAACAAGGGGAGGGAGGCAAGGGAGTGTCAGGGTTTGTTGTTGGAATTTTGTTCTCTTTTATCTCCCCAGCAAAACAAAGCCCACCAGACCTCCAGCATCGCAGTCCACCCTGGTCAAGAGGCAGTGGTACCACCACTTGATTCACTCACCAATACTTATGCCTTCAGGGAGCTTCACTGATTAGCAGATGAATTTCTACCATGCAGCTAACTAGCAGAGGGATTTCACAGAGGGCAATAACATTTACCTCTCACTACCAGCACTCTCACTGCAGCGCATGCTACACTTCTGGTCATGCTGCTTAACTGTAGCATTTCCCCAAGTTTGGATGAACAACAGCAGAGACCAACCCAGCCAGTACAGTTGTCCTTTTGTGTTTTACTGTATGGGATCCTTCGGATCCAACCCACTTTCTGGCTTGAGAACCATGTCCCCTTATGCCTGCATTTTACAAACAGCTCCTTGGCTTTACAGCATACATCACTGAGAAACACCAGCAAACAGAATGAGGTCCTTAACCTTGTCAGAGCATCAGTACCAAGGCTGCAGCAGCCTCCTCCATCATGCGGAGGCCCACAGACAAAATTGCTCAAACATGAGATTTCAGCAACTGAGCATGCAGAGGAACAAAACGGACATCCAAGTGGCAAATGGAAAGAACTACAGTTAAAACCAAACCACAGCAGTCTCAAAAGAGAGAAGTAACAGTCAAGCATCTCCTGCTCTGAAATTATTTGGTGCCCAGCAGTCTGAGACACTTCACACTTAAGCAGGCACGTGCTCCTCCATGGCCCCACATCTGGGTGGAAAACCACTGTGAGTTACATGAAAGGCTTCAGACAGAGATATTTAGAATTCAGGGATAAGTAAGAGAGGACAGAGCTCACTTCACTGCATAAAACCCTTTCCTCTCGCAAATGCAATAGTTCCTTTTCATCCCTGCAAAGGTCTGCGACGCAACTTGGGCTGGGGAAACCGGGATGGAAGCACTCACTGGAACATTGATCCCCTTACCCAGGATGAAAGGAGAGGTGGCAAACAGCCTCACCACTGCAACTGGCCTCAGAAATCAGTCCAGAGATTGCTAAACCCTTGTAGGAAACAATAGCAGCAAGCCCTGTCAGAGCCAGCGCCAGCTTGATAAGCAGGCAGGGAGAGAGCAAGGCTACCCGGCTCCCAGAGCAGTGGAGCTCATACACAAAACACCTCAGCAGTGGTGGAAATATCACACAGGAAGGAGACTCTTCTCGACTGCCATTAATGCTAAACTACTGAAAACACAAATACTTCCAAAACTGACTAACAGCAAATACACAGAGTACACAGCAGAGCTCAGCAAAAGTCGGGCCCCTGCAGCATGAAGCCCAGCACAAGCACACAGGAAGATCCATCTCTTTGTTCTCAGAGCTTGAGGCACTGGTGCCCTGACTCACACACACTATTACTCAGCGCAATCAAGAGCATGTTGGTCCAGCAGGTCCCAGCTATCCAGCTGCCAGGTTTGCACTATAAGGGATGTCTGCACCCACAAACACTACTGCTGCAGCATCTCAAAGAATTGCAACAAGCTGTATAAAGAGGATCAAGACCATTTTTCACATATTCCCTTTTTGGGAGCCAGTGTAACCCTCCTGCCCACCTATCAATGCCACTGTGTTTCAAAGAGGCAAAAAGGCAACAATAAAGGCACAGCTGACAGTATGTGAAATTGGGAATTTAGTAGGTGAAATAGATAACAGAAGATCCCTTGGCTTAAATCAGGGTAAATCAATCACTAGAAGTAGCCACTGCAAGCAATTTAGACCAAATAAATACCTAATATCTTCTGGCTGATCACTTAAAGAAATACAATTAATTTGTTGTGGCTCTTCACTGCAACACTTAAAAACTTTCCTATATAAAACACTAAAAATGTCTGGTTTGCCTCTTTTCTTATCAGAAGAGTGTATTTACTCTGCTCAACACTGTGAGTTCAGCTTCCTGTCTCTTGCACTCATACCTCTTTATCCCCTTTGAACTCATCCATTGAGTCGTGAGTTTGGGAATGTATTGTTCATAGGAAGAAAAAGATTTAAAAAAAGGAAAGTGTAAAACATAAATAGTATATCATACTGTTTCTCTTTAACACTAGCTGGCTACATTACAGCAGCTAAATCAATGGAACATATTGGGCATTTTAACTGCATGCCGTGCTGCATTTCTGCCAGTGCCCTTGACTGACCCATGCCTCTGTCCTGCACACCAAAGAGGGAGCTGGCAGGAGGAGCCAGCAGCCAAGGTACCTTCTGGGCTGCTTGAGTGGAGGAGTCGAGTATCGCCACAGCACATGCTGCCACTCCCTTAGCAAGGTGGGCTTGGGCAAGCTGGGGGTGGATGTAGCCCATGCATGGTACTATCCAGAGCTGGGAGATCACACACTTGTCAAAGTTGGTAATAATTGGCTGGAAATTATTTCATTAGCTGTCACATTATTTTCTTTCTAGGTTTGTCTTATTCTGTATTCTCATGTCATTGCTGCTAAACAAAACCAAAAAAAACAGATGAGAAGCAGCATGTTGCAACAAGCACACAGAAGTGGTTTGCTTCCATCTTATTTGAAGATTTATCACATGCTCCAGGTTAGTCCGTTAGGCAGCATTATTCTAACAAGGTGTGGCCTGCATTTTTATAACGTATGAAAGATTTTCTTCCGGATTTATGTGCTCCCTCATATAGTCCATATGTTGTGTATATAGTAAACTGGTGTGATAAAGACCCAGGAAATTTTCTGAGACTCATGTATTGGGGATTTTTCTTCCCCAGTAGGAAAGTCACAGACACAACTAGATACCTATGGTGTCCACATGAGATGTGCCTGCAGCTTTAGACGCACAAAAACCTATCCAAACCTGGTTCCATCACTTTACACACCTTATAATACATTACAGACATTTACTTGTCTTTAATCTAGTTAGACTGCTTTATTACTCAGAGGAAAATATATTGGAACCTACCACTATCCTACTGACAATTGGAAAAAAACAAAGTTACCTTTGGCATTCTCAGAAGCCACCTCCTCTGCAGGTGAAAACAGACACACAGAGGATGTGGCTTGGCAATGGAGTGAGGTCTAGGATTCAAGCAGAGAAAATCTCCAGAACTTGAACTCTGAACAGGCATCTCATAAGGTCCCTGCTAGAGAAGTACTTCATTGACTTACATGCATATTTCAGTGCTTTTCTAAATCAGAAGTCCCTCAAAGGGCTGTATGCGGAACCACGTTTCACTATTAAGTTTAGAGCAAGATCAAAACAATAAATAAAGGCAAAATCCCTTCCTGATGTGAACTGGGGTTATCCTGGAGATGAATTTGACACAACTGACCTGTTTGGTTTTTCCTCTCTTAAGGAAGGGAAATGCAGAGACTTGAGGAGCATTCCTTTGTCAACAGCTTGCAAGTACAGTTGCACGAGTCTCGCAATCTTTCACCCAGGGCTTATTCTAGAAAGCTCTTCCTCCATCCCCCCCATCAGCTGCAGCAAAAGTTTTGCTTGAGGAAGGAGCAAGACCCAGAGGAACTGCTCTCTCCCTTGTGTCGCAGTATCCAATCTGAGTGTTACTATCAGCTTTTGGAAACTGACTGATAGAAAGCACAGATGATGTTTGCATATTTTAATGTTAAACATCCCTGCTTGGCATAAGGATGGAACCTAATAAACTGCTTTGTTTCTGTCTCATGAATTAATTCAGCTTGCTAACTGATTTAGATCAAGCATTTTGATTCCAACTGATAAATTTGCTTCCTCATCAGGCAAAACAACCTTTTGGAGGCAAAGTAACAAGTTTGTTAGCTTACCAGGAAAAGTACTTCTATAAGGAGCAGACTTTTTATAACCCACTTGTTCCACCAATGTCTTTTAAATCAATCAGATAAATTCACCTTGTTTTTCAATGCCCTGAATCCCGATAGCTCTGCACACTTGATAGGTAATTTAATCATCGTTGATGTGGATGAACACAAGCTCAAATTAACTTCTGAAAGGCTTAGTCATCCTGTGGATAGCTCTGCCTTTCCACTTTCATGCAGGAACTGAGCTTCACCAACTGGTTAGCTAGAGGTGTCATTAAAAATTTACAGAAAGAAACAAAGGTGTGCTCCAGCATCTCTCCTTACCCTTTCTACTGTTACTTTGGCAGACAAAAGGTATGGAACCTGCTTCATGAATAATGAGTCATGTAATATGCATAATGCATTTTTAATGGCATACAGTAATAACACTGAGATATTTCCAATCTTCAGGCTTGCACCACAGCCTCTCAGTAGCCTGTTCTGATTCTCCCCAGATAGATCTTTTCCTCCTCTTCATTTCAAATCCCCCACCTTAAAGCCAAGACATTTTCCCCCAGAGATAGCCACATTTAACCCAAATCAACAGCTGAGCTGGCACTGGATGCAAGCAGGGCTTGTGAGGCAGAGAATTACCTACCATGCAACCACATGCAGCCATTTCAAAGGGGTTTGGGCCTGAACAATCCTCACCACCAGCATCCTGAGACACACCAGTAATGCAAGACGATATAGGGGAAGACACCCTTAAATCAATAAAATGCTTGCAGAGTTCCTTCCCGTGAAGAGCTGTCTTATCACAGGGGCTGTGTCAGAGCCCTCCTGTGCTGCCATAGTTGCCTCCTTCAGCTGCCCAACCCCAACTCCATTTGTCCTGTTTGAAAATCAGACACTCTGGGATCAGACACACATTGCTGTTGTAGTTTTAAAGGTAAATAGCAGTCACTAAGCCCACTTGGGGCCTGCAGGCCAAGAGTAGGACATATCTGACAGGAAAGGGTCCTCTCAAGGGCCCAAACTGACGCACCCCAACCATCTCACACCCAGTATCCCCCAGCACTCACTCCATCCACAACTACAGCATCCCAGTAGGATGAATATCAAATATTGCCCCAGAGTCAGCCCCAAGCCTACCTGATCCCCCTGCTGACTTGCTACTTGGAGCCTTCACTGGTGTGGGCAGAGCCAAAAACACCACCAGGCCTTCCCCATTATCACTTAGCCTCCTCCACTGCTCTTCTGCATTAAATAACGCATCATAATGGGCCTAACATGGCACCTGGCACTATCAGTGGTGCTCCGAAGCACCCTCTCACTCTGCCAGCTGTGACTGTGTGTCACGTTTCTGTTTAATAAAAGCCCTGTCTGTGAGGCCTTGGTGTTGGCAGCCATTGTGTGGAAGAGTTGTCCCAGCAATGCATGCTGGGTTAGTACTGAGGAAATTGACCTCAGCTGCAGCCTGCAAAGGAAGCCCTGTGGGGAAGGGGCTGCGATTGAAGCTCTGAGGTGGCAGAAAGCAGGAGCATGGCGGGGTCTAGGCAGTGCTGTGTCAAGTGAAATGCCATGGCCCTCCTGTGGGCTGAGGGATGAGCACAGAGAGGGACTCTGCTTGCTGGTTTTATATACAATGGACACACAAAGCTGGAAACAGGAGTACAAGGCTTTGTGCACATGTAAAAGCCCACGCTGCCATGCTGTGCTCTGCTGGGAAAAGGACAAGGGACCCCTCTGTCATCCTTCTGCTCTTGTTTTGTATGGGCTGCAACTGCCAGGTGGGGCAAGTCCTGCTGACAAGGCAGGCAGGAAAAGTCAATTCTGTGAGTCCCAACAGGCTTAAGCCCCTTAACAGGCTTAATGACACACCTGCTGCTCAGGTGTCCCTGCAGGCTCCCTGGTGCAGACATTTAATCTTGCGGGAGGACATTCAAGTTCCTCCTGGGCTAAACAGGGACTTCTGGCAGTTTGCATTTGCAAAGCAGGCATTTAAAACTGCTGTTTCCCCTTTAAACCTTTATATGGATATACTCCTAAGCACAGTATGCCTCAGTCTTCAGGACTGTGTTTAGCTGAAATCAGGGGGAGTTGGACAAATAAATATAACAGTGGTGTTCTTTAATCACAGAGCCCTTGTGTAAATGCTGCGTCTGCATTCCCTCCTGGAATGCTGTATCCCTGACCATCACTGTGGAGTGTCATTGTAATGGCTGACATTAACAAACGTGCTAGTTAACGTATCAAATCAAAATCACTCTAGACCATCCTCAATACTTTATTAACTTAAAACATTGTTCCAATAAATATGTACCAATAAGCATAAGACACTCCATAAAATCTAAATAAGTACATTTACAAACCTGTCAACAAAGTAAAAACAGCTTTTTTTTTGTTTTTTTCACTGAGGTACATGCAGGGTCATTTAAGGCAAATTCAGTCAATTATACTTTTATAATGATTCCTGCCCACCTCCACCGAGTTTCCCTTTAAAAAATAGAAAACTAAAACAAATATACAAATGATGCTACTGAGTAGCTATTTTCCAGTTATTAGAACAAGCCAGAGTGTGGAGGCCAGTAATGGTTCTGGACAGAAAGTCTGTGCCTCTGTGGTGCTCCTGCCCTCCTCAGTCAGGACCACTTGTTGGATGCGTTTCTAGTTATAAGGCGTTAACTCTGTGCTTTGGCTTTTTCACTTGTCTTTCACAAGCTTCCTTCTCCCCAGAGGATGTAGCAAGAAGTAACCCCTATGCCCAACCAGGCCTTGCACAGACAGAGATAGCTCTGGGATGATAAAAAGGGTGTCTCTATAACTGCTAATGCAGCTCCTTGTTTGCACTAGAACATGTGAGAGCAGGATCAGGCCCAAGCTGGTACCTTTGCTTAAAAACCAGCAAGAAGACATCAAACTGCACAGTTCAGTCCTGATCCTCCAGGTTTTCCTGACAGGAAACCAAGAGTGAAGCCACTGAAACTCAACCAAGGCAAGTGCTCCCTACATCACTACAGAAGGCTCTCTGTCATTACTGTGTAAACACTGTTATACCCCTGTTTCCCTGCAAGGTGATTCAAGCTACTGAACTTCAATGAGTTCACCTTGGCCATGGGAGAAGTGTTTTCCAGCTTACAGGTATTTGGTAGCTTATCCATCTTTGGAGTATCAGGCTTTTAAAAGGCTTTTTTTCCAGTGTTATTTCAGAAACAGAGAGGAGAAGAGAGAGAAACCTTTTAGCTTCTGGTTTCATAGTCATTCAGGTTGAGCTGTCAATGCATGGCTCTGTCTTCTTTCCTCTCTGAGCTCCTGGTCAGAAAGGTAATACCACGATCTATGCTTAGGACAAGGCATGGGTCCATTGCAGAAGCCAAGGGAGTCTATTCTCATAGTGTTGTAGGTGCTTTCCATATTGCAGCTGGGACTCATTTCAGGCCATGCTGTGTCTCCCGGTGTCTCCGTAAATCCACCTTTCGTTGGAAGCCTTTGCCACACAGATCACAGCCGAAGGGCTTGAAGCCCGTGTGCTTCCGACTGTGGGTGATGAGGTTGGAGCTCTGACTAAAGGCTTTCCCACACACCTGGCACTTGTGAGGCTTCTCACCTGCAAGCAGAAGGCAGGGAAGAGAGAAAGAGGATGTTAAAGAGGCAACTTGTTGCTTACACAGGACCAGAGCAAACAGGAAATGCACACTGGACCTTAGAACTCATCAAAGAGACTCCTGTGTGATTACTGAGGAGGTCATTCTAATAACAACCATGCAACTGGGAGACTCAAAGCATTACCTGAGCCTGCACTGCAGCTGAGCAGGCCTGAACTTGGCTGTACCTCCATAGTACAGCTCTGAGAGCAGCCTGAAGCACACAGTGCTCTCAGGACACAATAACTTGTGAATGCACTTGTCTGCATGGGCTCTGTGTGATTTAAACTGCCTTTGTGTCCTAGAAACATGAGAAACTCCTGGAAAGAGTCTCAAGTCATTCGGACTGACATCAGTTATTATAGCATCAGTAAGGTGGCAAGTAGGATAGATAGGTGGAGGTTGTTAAGTCAAACCCAGTGAGTTGCAGTCTGTCCCTAGAGGAGGTCTGGGTGCCCTTAAGTGAACCCTGAAGGCCAGGATTCATCCAGAGATCTGCTCTCCTCTCTGTTCCTCATACTGAAGTGCTAGCAGTCACCCCGAGCCGTCCCTGAAATTCTCCTGCAGGCAAACAACATAAAAGGGAGTAAATTCATCCCTGAAATTCTCCTGCAGAGGGATGAGTGACAGAACTCCACCGGCCTCCATGGGAGCAGGATCTCAGCGCACTTTCATGGTGTTTGTTATCAAATAACGAATAAAAAGGAATCCAACCACAAAACCAAGCCTGATATTCAGAGCAGCTTTGCACCTGCAGAGCCCACTGACTTCAGCTGGCACAACAAGCTCTTTGCAGGTTTGAAGATCAGATTCTGAGAAACATAAAATAATACAAAATGTGCTGGAGGCTCAGTTCACAAATGTATGCTGCATATGAAAGTGATCCCTGATTCAGTTAAGGATGTGGTTTTGTATTAGCAATGTAGAAGTCCAGGCACAATTTCTGATCTCACAACCAAATAATGGTTTTGACTGATTCAGAGTTTGGCTGAAGTTTACTTCATCAAGACTCATTTGAAAAAGTTACTGTGGAACTTTTTGTGCTACTTCCTAAATAGTTCATTTTCATCCAGCAAACTTCTGGTGTAAAACCTCTATAAGTAACATTTGTTGTTCACTGCTTGTCATCTAGAAAAGTAACAACCAAGCAGTGCTACGTATACTGTTGCACTGTCTTTCTACGTATTTGCCATGTTTAAGCTTCACCCTTAATATCTCCTAGAGGTCACTACCAGGAAACAGGATTTTGGTCATCTGAACCTTGGGTTTGGCCAGTACAGGTGTTATTTTTGTGTCTACACCTGCTTCTGTATCTCACACATCATTCCTTTCCCTCTACTTTAAGTGAGTGATGCAGGTCTGAAAGGCAAGATTTTCTTTATAAGATTTCTGATAAACTTGCCTTTTCATTGAACGATATTCTTAAAACAATTTCCTTTGGTGATTCACCTGCACTTTATTAGTTTCCATGTTTATTACTAGCAGTGAAACTTGAGAACTCTGCACCTCTTCTTCCATTCTGTACAAAACTGCAGCATGTGGAAGTGCAGACACCTCTGAACAAATATTTAGTCTGAGTTGGACCCTAAGCCCTCCAGTTTAGTGTTTGATCTAGAGGAGGAGACTCCTATTGTTCCTATTGTAAACTGGTAAATCCTGCAAAAAGAAATGCTGCAATCAAATTCACCTGTCATTTTCCAGGATCTCAGCTGTAAATCAAGGCTACACGAATATAATACTCTACAAATCATCTCATACAAAAGGCCTTTGAATAAACATTGGTGGATCCTATAAAGGGAACACTGATTGGATTCTGACGATTTGGGTTATTTTGCAGCTGCCTTTCGTTCAAATCACCTTCCTTTGCACAAGTAGATCTCAGAACAGCAGTAGGGTGCTGAGAAGCATGGGGAGGTGTCTGTACTGTCTCAGCCAAGGGGGTATGGACTGTTGCAGAGAGACCTCTTCAGAGAGCTGCCCTCACAGTCAGGGCTGAACACCAGCAGCTGCAAGGCTGACCTGTGTGAATGAAGGTGTGTTTCTTCATATCAGATTTCTGGTGGAACCGCTTCCCACAGTACTGGCATGGATAGGGCCGTGTGTCTGAGTGGATGAGCAGGTGGGTGGACAGAGTAGAAGATCTCTTAAAACTCTTGCCACAAATCTTACAATCAAAGCTGCGTTCCTGCAGAGAGAGAAGCCCAAACACACATATTACACCACACCAATACACCAGTGTTGCCCCTTCTGCCTTAGCAAGCACTCCCACTTCTCCAGAGACCTGGACTGGCTTGTGGAGATGCTAACACCAATGCTAACTAGATGCTAACCTGATAACGCCACATGATGAAAAACCAATGCACCCTCTTCCAGTGCTGTGCACCACTTCTCACAAAAATTTAACTGAACACCTCTTCCTGCTGGCAGGAATGGCCACATTGGAAGCAGCCATGAGCGATCGGGCAAAGTTCACCTGCACATTTCAACAGGGGCCCAAGACATGATCACTCCACTGGGAAGCCCAACAGCTGCTGCACTGTTCAGAGGCCACCTTGCCACTGTACACAGGAAAGTGGGTGCTGAGGTCTGCTTGGCTCTCCTGAGAAACCTCTGTGGCAGGCTGACTTCTGCTGGCAGGGTAACAAGTAAGTGCTTATTTGTAGTTCTGTCAAAATGGGGAACATTCCCAGGAGCACCTAGGGAAAACAGCTTTTTGGCTTACTACTTTAACATATCAGAATAAATTCATTAAGACTTTGCTGTCTCTCTCCCCTCCCTCACACACTCTTGTCCACCACTTTCTTCTACCATAAATCGTATCTTCTTTCCATCCCTTAACTACCATCACACCTGCCTCTTCCTGCTATGCTTTCATACAATCATAGAATCAAAGAATCACAGAATAGTTATCTTAGTTTATTTGGCTTTTAATGCACTCTTCCTGAAATGTTGCCCCTTCATGGGCAAAATTTGCAGTGCTGCTCTTTTCACCACTATTTAATGAGTGATGAGATATTTCCCTTTATTGTGCACTCTGCTGCTGCATACTCAAGAAACTGCAAATAAAACAGCAAAAACCCACTGTTATAACTCTATACTCCAAAAGTTGATCTGAAGAAGGAAGATTCGCCAGGTCAAGTGGGTGGGGAAGGGGAAATATGGCACAATATCAGCAGGTGGAAAATGTTACATGTCCTCCTACCAAAATTAACTACCATATTCTTTTGGTGTGTGACTCAGAGTGTGTCGAGACGGGTGAAGTCTGTGCTCTGTACCTGACTGGCCGTTGAGATGTTCCCTGCACAGACACAATGACTACAAACAAGGGAAGACTCACTTCTTTGTGGGGGGGAGGAGAAAGAATGAGGAGAGCTGTGCTGAAAGAAAACACAATGAGTTGCTTTTGCTGTTAAAAAAAAGTCCACATCTGCATTACAATTTCCGAGAGTGAAAATTTATTATTTATTATCTGTTACTTCCGGAGTGCCAAAAGTGCCCATTGCTTAATATAGACACATGCGAGGTCTGGGGAATGGAAACAAAGCCTGTGCTAATTAGTAGATTTGCTCTTTTGCTCACCAGCTACCCACCCTTTCCTCTGCCTAACACCATCTTTTTCACCCACAACTGCTCACTGCAGCCCTACTGTGTTCTCTTCCTCACCTCAGTTTAGATGTCCACCTACTGATCTGACATGATCTTAAGGTCCTTTCCAACCTAACCATTCTATGATTCTATGATTGCTTTCCTGGCCTCCCTAAAGCCAGCCAAAGCAAGCAGCTGGCCCTGACTCTCGACCTTCATCCTGGCAGTCTGCCCCACTCTCACCTGCGAGTGCACGGCCTTGTGCTGCTCCAGGCTGACTGCATGGCCAAAGGTCTTGCCACACATGTCACAGGCAAAGGGTCTCGTGCCACTGTGTGAGCGACGCACATGTACCTCAAGGCCATGTGGTGTGGAGAAGACCTGAGTGAAGAAAGCACACAGGGTCAGGCTTGCCAGTGAGAAGGAACTGGGTAAGAGTCATAACCAGAGTGGGAGAAAGGGATCCCTACCTTGCTGCACTTGACACACTTGTAAGAGCCGGTGCTGATGAGCAACGGGCGACACAAGAGATCCGACTCCACTTTGATGCCACCTGGACCCTTCTCTTGCTGCAGCCCAGGCTGCATCTCAGCATAGAGTCTGGGTGCTGCTGCTGACGAACGCTCATACAAGCCTGGGCCTGGGGAGTTGAAGTCACCATAAAGTCCAAGAGAAGAGCTACACTCAGCACTGTAGAGGGCAGGCTCAGAGCCTCGCTCACAGAAGAGCCCAAGGGCTGAGGTTCGCTCCAGTGTTGGGCAGGGCCTGTAGCTTTGCACAAGATGCCTCAGTTCAGAGCCACCCAGGCTATTCCACATGTACGGCTTGAAGGGCACCGAGAAGGGGGGTGCTTCGTCTAGGGATGGACACACAGATTGCTCAGAGGCTGTGGAAACACAAAGGTAAGGGAATTAGTACACTTCACAATACAGCCACTACCATGGGGCAGAACCATCTCAGTACTCAGACTTGTGCCCAGTGCCAGACTCCTGTAATGCACATTGAGGCTGCCTTTTCATCTCTAATGTGAGGACATTCTATATTGCACAGCAGGGTCTGTGCATCCAGTGCTACCTATTCATCTGCTGCCCCAGCCAAATTATCTACAGCAGCCACCAATTTTATCTACCTCCATCTCTGGGTGTGTATACACTAATCTGCCTTTGAGACACTAAACAACTCAGTCTGTAACTTCCTTTGGCTTGATCTGCAGCCCCTCAAAAAAGTGTATCTACTGTGTTCCAAGATGGGCATCAAAGATCTGTCCACAGGTGTAAGCTCTGATGCAGATCCCACACATCCATATAGCAAATATGACATTACGGAGGTGCCCAAAGGAGCAAGCGTGCTGAGATTTACCTGTTCAACAAAACTGAAACCTGTTTGCTGCACAATTTTATGCTAAAACTTAGTCTCTCAGCTTCGTGCCAGAACTGTCTGTAACTATACTACAGCATAATTGAAATAAAGAGCTGCTACTGAGATGCTTGAATGTCATGCCTTATTTTTTCAGAACATGTAAAATCAGTCCTCATCTGAATCAAGACCATGGTTGTTTCAGATTGCTCTGAGTTTCTCCAAGTAAAGAAACTAGTCCACCCAAAATATAGAGCTTTGTAAAATCATTGGTATAGGCTGCATTAAAAATTGAAGACACAGAAAGATTTTCTTTCCGGCCATAATCAAAGTGATCTCCCACCAGGACAAGCTCAGATGGCTTCAGTTGGCTTTAACAGGCTCACCTTTGGCAACAGCATCTAACCAAGGCAGTGGACACCACAAGAGAAGTCACACGTGGGTGACCATAGTTGAGTCTGATGCAATGGCAGGAACATAGCCTTTGAGATCAGTGGCTAAAGGCACAAATGCTCAGGAAGCCTTGCATAGAGGAAAGCACAGTTGGGCAGGGAACACAAGGTACCAGACCCCAAATGTGTCTTCCAGAAATGTTGATTAATGCCCTAGGTGCTCTTCATTCAGTCTTCATCACAACTGGGAACAGCACTGGGAGAGTCAGATGTCTCCACTGGGTAAATGTTTTATTGAACCAAGGAAAAGATAAATCTGATAACTGCTGAAGTGCCAATGCCTTCACAGAGATGAATGAATCCCTTGCAACTGAGGCTTCCAGAATAACCTTCTTTACCCAAAAACTTGTCCACCCACAATTTCTCTCTCACTTTTTATAATTTCTGCCAGCTTTACAGTTCCCATGACTTTCTCAGTCCTCGGCAAGTCAAGATAACCAGAGGTGGGCTAGGGAAGAAAGGCATGATGAAGAAAGGCTATCCATTTGGACAGGCAGGTGGTTATGGGTGGTTACACAAGGGAGAGGGAAATGAGGTGAAAAATTGAGCTGTGAATAACTTGACTGTTTCCTGTCTTTTACTTAATTTCAGACGTCAATGGTCTCTAATTCTTCCATTGAAATTAGCAGCCTTTTTGTTGGAAATACATGCTCACATATCAACTGGGACATCTGAACAGAGCAATGAAATCAAATTAGCTGACATGGTGCTGAGCATGATTTTTCCTGTTCTGCAGTGACTGCAAAGTTGTGGTCAGCATCACATCTTCTATCTTGTGTCTTTGCAACCAGTTTCAGTGTTGCTATCTCTCATGATTTTATCACAAGATTCAAAATTATCTTAAAGCTCCAGCTCTTGAAACTGCATGATTTCACCAGGCCCCCAGCTTTCCTTTTGTTTGCTTGTTCTTTTTGTTTCCTTTTAAAGTCAACTTCTAGCCCAGACTGTGAAGAAAAGCATGAAAATGTAAACCCTCAATGTTTCAATAGTAGAACTGAATATCCTTAAGGTATAACTTACAATCTTGATTTCTAAGCCATTCCGTTGAGTGAGAGGAGAGGAAAGGCTGACCTGATTTTTGAGCCCTTGAAATTGGCAAGCAGGGACACAGTAAACACTGCACCACAGATCAGTTTGCATGCAATGTTCCTTCCATCACCTCACATGCTTTGGAGACATCTCAAGCACAAGTGCACACTATACTTTGCAGGGGCAAGCTCAAGCTATCCAAGTTCTGTACCTAGGGTCAAGATGACCTGCAAATCCTGCTCTGCCACACTGCAGGGCACTTTTGTGTCTGCCTCTCCTCCGCTCCACAGCATCTAAGCCTCCAAGGGGTGAGCAGGAGGCAGAGACAGATTGTTCCTCCTCTTCCTAGCAATTCTGTGCAGCCTTTCTGTAGACCCCTTCTGGGAGAAAAAAAAATATCAGTGCTCTTTTTTGAAGGCAAGGCAAACTCAACCTGAAATGGTTGAGAACGGATTGATATAAACAGCAAAGAAAGATCAGTTTATCCTCCACAGACTACAAAATAGCACACTCGCTCTGTCCACTATACCCACTAAAAGTCTCCCTTCAAGACTCAGCATCAACAGGCTCATAAGGAGGTACTAGTACACTGGTGCACTGAGCTGTCAGGAACATTCAAAAACAAGCCAACTCATGTGATTACAGACACACATAGAAAGAGAGATTAATTAACAAAGTGATTTTCACTGATGGAGCCAACAACGTATTTAAAGTGTTAACAGGTATTATGTCTGTGCATGCTCGTCTGGATAGGCAGCATGGCACCCAAAGACAAAGCTGAAATCTGGCTTTTACTGCATACTGAAGTACAACCTGCACCTACGTTCATTCTAAGGATTCAGGGGTGATAGTACTACTCACTGCACCTGCCTTAAGCATGATTAAGAACCATCATTTCTCATCTGCCCTGCTTGTCAAAGCACAGAAACTGTGCCCCATCCAGACAAACACAGTCATAGAAATCCAGTCCCTCACCAGCGCCTCTTGCAGAAATGACCTAGGCACAAATTCCAGCTTTGCACTGAATCTGACAAAGCAGCTGGAAGGCAGAAGGGTTAAGGGGAAGCTGTGGGAGGAAGTCCAACTATCTAATCCTGCTGCCACTGCCTTCATCATTAATGTAACAGCATCTCTCTCAATGCACTGAGGTTCATTTAATAGAGCTTTTCCTTTAGAGTACTTGGATTCCCTTACCCTCTCACCCTTCCTGTGAATGGGATCAGGCAGTCTCAGGACCCTCAACACCCCCAAAAAATCTTGATCTGGGGAGGTCACCCTCATTTTGCAAAGATATCTTCCCTGGATAACTGGGTGGTTGGCTGGGAGCTGATGAATCCCACCGCTGGGGAAGAAATGAGTGGGCAGGAGGAAAAGGCAGAGCAGCCCTGAAAAATACCTGCTCCATTTTACACCTGTCCTTTATACTCCTCATGAGAATAGTCTGTTTCCCACGTAGAGCTTGGAATTATTTGGGAAAGGAGGAGGAGGAAAAATTCATTTGACCAAAAACTGCACACATTGCTACACGTTGTGGAGAAATATTAAGAGAGAATCTGCTGCGTTTGGTCCAGTGTGTCATTTGCACAGACTGGAACAGTCCTATGGCTGGCTGTGATGATACTGGGCAGCATTTTGAACATTCTCCCGAAGGGCTTTAGAACTCTTAAAAGAGGAAGAGGCTTTAAAAATGCAAATCCACATCATTACAATCAACCGTTGATATGCAAAGGCATTACAAAGGCTAAGTGGGAAAATCAGTAGGGAAACAGGACCCAACAGGACTAAGTATTCGTTTGCTGGCGTCTGCTGTCAGTAAAGCTGAGACAATTTTTCCTTTGCTAAGATAGAAATTATTGTTTTTTTCCAGCTGACACTTTTTAACCGAGGCAATAAAAGGTGGTTTTTATATATATACGTATTTGTGTTATAAAATAACACCATTGTATGTTTAAACGAGATAAGTATTCGCGTCAGGCTGGGGACAGCATCTCCCACTGCTCCAACCACATCAAAGGCAGGACGAGGGAGCTAGAGACAGGCGCTGCAGCCATAAGTGTGAGTTTCCTGGATTTGGGGTGTTTAAATCTGACCGTCGTTATTTTCCTCTGGTATTTACGAATGCGTTTTTAGAAAAGGAAAAGAAAGGGGAGGGAAAAAAAGGAAAATAATAAGAAAAAAAAAGACAGAGAGGGGAGGAGGGAGGGAAGGGAGGGACAGGGAGTATCCTTTTTATAAGCAAGAGGCAAGAAATAAAATGAAAGGGAGTTAGGAAAAACGTCTAGCAGGTACTACAAAACACAATGTCAACACTGCTTATGCAGGTATACAGTAGCCTAGTAAAATTTTTTCCCGTTTTAAAAAACATCTAAACTCCGGGTAGCAGGACCCTGCAGGAAAACGCCGAGACCTTGAAAACATAAGCTGCTTGCCTCTACCAATTAATCAGAAACAAAAAAGTTAACGCCTGATGGCATCACAACTTTCCTACAGCCTGTGGCTTGCTGCTGCCTCAGTACTGGGAGACAGGCTGGAAAAGCAACCTGAAAGAGATAACCCGAAAACGAATGGAAGGGACAGATTTGCTTTTTCCCACCGAACGTGAAAAGACAATTCTGTCCATTCTACTTGTTTTCGACGGCGGGCCCCAGCCATGAGACATTGCCCCGCAGCACTGACACAGACACGCAATCAGACCCTCACCGAGCTCTGCTCGTCCCGGTCCTACCTGGCGAGACGGAGGGCGAGGGAGGTCTCCAGAAATCCTCAAACTCAGACACTCTGTCACAGACGCTGCCCTCGCAGCTGGGCGCTGACTCGGAGGTGCCATCGGCAGCCTCGATAAGGTGTGATTCCGGGGAGAAGCGTCCCTGAGAAGGGTCCGGATCGGGCAGGACAGTGCGGCAGAGCCCCGCGTCTTCGGGGATCTTGCTGTCTGCAGGGCAAAAGGGGCGAGAGGGCTCCTCAGTGCGGGTCCACGGGGGCTGCCAGCCACCTTCCGAGGCGGCCGCGCTCCCACCAAGATTTGCTACCAGACTTTCTCCAACCCGCATCAGCCCCTCCGGCGTTCCTCGGGGTCCACATTGCCGCGGGGCTGCACGGCCACCGGCCAGTGCCGCTGGCAGCGGGGTGATGCGGAGCGGGCGGGCCGAGGCTGCGACCGACGGACTCCTACCTGCACAGATCTGGGCTAGCACCGTCTCCAGCCGCAGGCTGTAGTCCTCGTCGGCAGAGCGGGGCTGGTGGTAGCTGTGCGCTTTCTTGCTCTTCACTAGGAAGGACCACCTGTGTGGCATCATACCATGTTTTTTCCATGCTCTCCATTGCTCAATGTCGGGAAG
>JANHGB010044683.1:0-20475 GCA_026283785.1 Coracopsis vasa
GCTGTGATTTCAGCAATATGGCCTCAATACTGGTGACCCCTGCCTGTTCAAGGACAGTGACATTTGACACATAGTCCATCCAATGAATGTTTAGAATTGTACGGAGGCAGCGTTGATGGAGTCACAGGTGATGGCGGTAAATAACCCATGATTCAGACCCATATAAAAGAGTAGACAGTACGATGCCTCTGTAGACACTAATCTTTGTACTTTTCTTCAGGTGTTTATTGCACCAGACCTTTAGGTACTACAAGGCTGCTATAAGGTCTCCCCAGGAGACCTTATTCTTATCATCTTCATGGCCTTACTCTGGACTCACTTGAAGAGGTACACGTCCCTCTTATTTTGAGGGCTCCAGAGCTGAACGCAGAACTAAAGGTATGATCTCATGAGAGCAGCGTAGAGGTGCTGAATCACCACCCTCAACTGGCTGGTCATGATCCTTTTGATGCAGGATACGGTTGGCTTTCTGGGCTGTGAATGAATGCTTAGCTTCTCATCAGTCAACACATTCCAGTCTTTCTCCTCAGGGATGCTCTCAATCCAGCCTCTTACCAGCCTGTATTTGTGCTTGGAATTGCCCCAACCCAGGGGCAGGGCCTTGCACTTGACCTTGTTTAACTTCATGAGGTTTGCATGGGCCCACCTCTGGAGCCTGTCAAGATCCCTCTGGATGGCACCCCTTTCCTCCAGCACATTGACTGCATCACTCAGTTCGGTGTCATCAGCAAATTTGCTGAGAGCGCACTCAATCCCACTGTCCATGTCACCGAGAAAGATGTTGAACATCTCAATCCCAGCACCAACCCCTGAGGAACAACACTTGACAAAAATCTCCATTTGGACCTTGAGCAATTGACTACAACTCTCTACGTGCGTCCATCCAGCCAATTCCTCATCTACCAAGTGGTCCATCCATCAGATCCATGCCCCTCCAATTTAGAGACAAAGATGTCATCTGGAACAGTGTCAAATGCTTTGAAAAAGTTCAGGTAGATGACATCAGTCACTCTTCCTTTATCTACTAACACTGGGGCCCCACCATAGAATGCCACAAAAGTTCTTAGGCACAATTTCCCCTTTGTGAAGCTGTCCCCATGTTAGCTGTCACCAGTCTTTCCTTTATTGTCCTCACATGCCTTAGCATAGTTTCCAGGAGGATCTGCTCCATGATATTGCTGGCACGGAAATGAGACTGAGAGGCCTGTACTTCCTCCGGTCTTCCTTTTTTGCTTTTTTAAAAATGAGGCTTATATTTCCCCTTTTCATGTCAGCAGGAATTTCATCAGACTGCCATGACTTCTCAAGATTGATAATGGCTTGGCAACTACATCCTCAAGTTTCCTCAGCACCTGTGGATGAATCTCATTAGGTCCCATGGACTTTTGCACTTTCAGCTGCCTTAAATGGTCTCAAAGCTGATCTTCTCCTACAGCAGGTGGATCTTCATTTTTCCAGTCCTGCCTTTGCCTTCTGCAGCTTGGGCAGTGTAGCTGGAGCTCTTGTCGGTGAAGACTGAGGAAAAGAAGTCATTGAGCACCTCGGCCTTCTCCCTCCCCTGGGTGGTCAGTCTCTCATTTCCTTCTGGATGAGGCACACATTTTCCCTTGCCTTCCTTCAATCCCCAGTGTAGATACAGAAGTTTTTTGATACCATAATGTCCCTGCCCAGATTCAATTCTATCAGGATTTCAGCTTTCCTAACCTGACACCTGGCTCCTCAGACAATTTCTCTATATTCTTCCCAGGCTACCCACCGTTGCTTCCACCCTCTGTGGGCTTCCTTCTTGAGTCCAAGTTCGTCCAGGAGCTCCTTGTTCATCCACTCAGGCCTCTGGCATTTTTACCTCACTTCCTCTTTCTTGGGATGTACCACTCCTCAGTTTGGAGGAGGTGAGTGACCCTTGAATATTAACCAGTTTTCTTGGGCCCCTCTTCCCTCCAGACCTTTATCCCATGGCACTCCACCAAGCAGATCCCTCAAGTGGGTGAAGCCAGCTCTTCTGAAGCCCAGGGTAGAGAGCTGCTTGCTGTGCACTCCCCTTGCCTCCCTAAGAATCTCAAACCCTACCATTTTTTTGTTCACTGCAGCCAAGATGCCTTTGAGGTTCACATTCCCCACCAGCCCCTCCCTGTTAGTGAGAACAAGGTCTAGCATTCCAGGAACCTACTGAACTGCCTGTGCCCTGCTGTGTTGTCCCTACAACAGATATTGGATTGGTTATGGTTAAAGATGCCATGAGCACCAGGGCTTGTAAAAGTGAGTTCACACCTCTCTGCCTATAAAGCTTATAGGAAGTTTTCAATAGTGTCATTTATGTGATTTAGACCATAGCAACATGTAATGCTGAGACTGAACTTTAAATGCAGATTGAATTAATTTTCATTACCTACCAAGTACTTACAGCCATATGCAGAATGATTATAGGAACAAATATTCTACAAACACAAAGCTAGTTAGACATGTGGTGCTAGGAAATTCTTTTAACTAACTAAAAAAATAATTTGTGATCTATTGTAGGTATTTAAATCTGAATAGATCTCATTTAAAAGATGAAATAACTCTATGGTTATGTTGCATTAAGCTTGTCATATATTATCCTTTTTCATCCTTTTCCATTTATAAGCAAAATGTTAGCCACTTCTACATATTTTCATGCAGAGGAACCATATCAAGTTCACTTGCAACTGTTAAATGTCATTAGTGATCCCTTTGGAGGGAACAAAAGGATAATTTGTATAAAGGGTAATATCTCCCTGGATGTTGTTTTTATGACGTGTCATGACCTTACTGAAAACCATAATTATCTTTAGGGAATAACTGTAATCTTTTGATTAATATCCTTTCACGTTTTGGAACTGCTTGAAGGTTGGCTCAGATTTAGATCTCTTTTTCAGAAAAATAAATAATAAATATACTGAGTCTGAGGAATTAAAATTAGTTTAAATATAATCTGTTAAAGATCAGAATAGAAGCTTCCTTTCCAGAAAATTTTAAATGGGCTTTTTTCACTGAATTTCTTTGAATAGTAAGAAAAATCTTGCAAGAAAAGAAATCTCTTATTATCGGTTAAGATGACTGCAGAAACACTCAAGCATATAAATTGGAGTATGAAAGGTTTTCGACAGATCTGAAAAATGGGCTGCATGTTGTCTCTTTGGTTAATGAAGTTACATATGAAGAGGGTTGTTTTGGAGTTTTTTGTTTTGGTGTTTGTTTTTTTTTTCAGGAAATGATCATTACCAAATGCAGTCAATGTATTCTGTACTTCATCAAATCGTATGCAACATCACTAGCTGAAGTGAAAAAAAGATAATGATTCTAGAAATCTCGAATTACTGTCACGCCACAGTCTTCTTATTCTCCTAGAAATGGGAACTTAATCAAACTCTAACAACAAGTTTCAGACATGGTAATAAAAGTAGTCTGAGTCATACTGGCAATGTGTTTTCTTCAAACAAAAATTTCCAAATCTGTTCTGCACATCTTTCCTCCTGGAAATCCCCTGCTGTAATCAGCAAAAATATGCAGAGCCAGCTGTTAAAGCATGGTGTAGGCATCTCTTAATTACACCTCTTTCTGTGGTTGCACTCTGTATTCTAGTAGGCTGTGAAATTCTTATATGCACACAGCTTTTATATTTACAAAATACAAGTAGCCATACAGGAACATCAATGAGCATAGTTTCTAATACTTAAAAATGTAACGAAATATAAATATTCATATATTGCATCACTTTTCTTCAAATTTTCTTTTTTGATTGGAGAAATGGTATGTGGAATTAAGTCCTGGAAGGCTGAAGGATGATCTTTTTGTAAAAGACATCCCTTTCTATATTCTTGTTTAGTTTTAGTTTTTAATTTTAATCCAGAGGTTTTTTTGTTGCAGGTTATAAATGTCTTCCTACAATACAACCCTTGCCAAAATAGACAGATACAGTCCTATCACTATGTAACAAGATAAACACTCATTTGCTAGAAAAATCTAAGAAATATGGTAATCAAATTATTTATTGTGGTTGCCTGGGTTTGTTTTGGTTTTTGTTTTTTGGGGTTTTTTTTGCTAAAATTCATGTCCTTCATGGAATTTCTGTAATTTCTGTACACCACAGAGACAGTTAATAAGAAGAATCAGAGCATATATTTTTATAATTTACAGGAACAGTAAGGTTGAAATATTGTACTGCAGCTGTGCATTAGCAGCCCATCTCCAAGACCTTTTGTTTTTCTTCTTTATTATTTTTCTTTTTTATATCTTATTAGACAGTTTTTTTGATGTAGGAAATTAAGATTCTATTACTTTTTACAGTAGAGCTATAACATCAGGTTTTCCCCAGCATATTGACAAACATTAGTCCTCAATAATGTCTATGCAAATAAATATGAGAGGCCATAGGCCATTTTCTGACCCTTGAATGAGAACATTTTACCACACTTACCATATGATCAAAGTGTCTCCCTTTCCCCGAGAACCTGTAATATGTAGGGATGTAGTTAGGTTTTATGCATAATTTTATCTAATTGATTAGTGGTTAGAGTGTGTGTTCAAGATGGAAAAACTAAATTCCATGTCCTCTTAAATGTAAATGCTTCCTCTGGATTCAAATCTTTGTTTCTCCTTTCCCAAGAGAAGAACATAACCATCAGTCTGGAAAAGAAAGAACATATGTTGTCCACATTTGCCAAATCTGTAGAACCACACATAAAGATCTGAAAGACTCTGAATCACACAGTGAAGGCAGAAGACGGGACATGAACTGGTAGCGAAAGAATTGGTCTTCTAATCTTGGAGCAAGAAAGTTCTTAAATCTGTTTTCTGCTTTCACAACTGCTCTTACATATTTTCCATTTCATAGGACATAGATCAAATGAAAAAAAAAAAAAAAGAAAAGAAAAAAGTGCCACTTTCTCAGGTGAACAGTCCCATCAGTGTGTCAGTGGGTTAAGTCAAGGAACTTCGTATGCTTATCCTCTCTCATCCCATAAACCTTAAATTCTCAGCTGCAGTGTCAAAGCTGTATCAGAAAAGCTGGAGAAAGTTCCTTACCCCCTACCTTTCCACTGGTTAAGTCACTCTCCCAGGAAATGCAGGTTTGAACTGCCTCAGGCTGAGGAAGCCACTGAAATAGACTTGTTACATCTTGAGTGTGTGCTCTAGGCTATCATATGAAAGGTGGACAACACTGACACTTACAGACATGTTTTAAAGGAGACAGTGGACAAAAAGAACCAGTTAACACAGGGGAAGACTGTCAGCCTAAAAGGAGAATTCTGCACCTGTTAATCGCCATCAAACTGCAAAGAGTGAAACACTAATGCTGTGTGGAAAGCACATAGACTATTTGGTGTGATTACAGTATTTATCACATTGTTACAGTAATGAAGACATAATTTGATGGAGGCAAAATTATACTAAATACTGCTGAAGGCCTGTCTTTAATCTGAAGAGTTTATTGTCTAACTAATAATTTAAAAAAACCAAACATACAAAGGATATGCTATTACACCTATTTCACTAGGAATGGGTCTAAGAAAACAAAATATTCTTTTTCATGGCAAGTAATTTCTGTTTCATAACTCCCAATCAAAACATTTTTTTTTAAGTGATAAGCAAAAATACATGCAAAGCCAAATCTCATGAGTCCTGGGTTTGAAGGGCCTTCTTTATTCTCCAGTTATTATTTTCTAAATTGCTAGCATTATGAGTGTTGAAATTCTGCTTTTTCATACTTCCATGAGATTGTTCAAGTACAAGTAAATGCATGACATGAACAAAATACTACCAGCCTTCATGAGCAGGAACAGCAGTGACATTGCTATATCACTAAACAGTACTAAAAATGTGTATATCGAATATTTATTTTGTACTTGGCCCTGAACACTTCTTTTATGTAAGAAAAAAAACCTATCTCAAACTAAAGACTTTAAACATAGCTTATTAGCCAAAGGAAATAAGCACACTAAAATCCTAATCTGATTATGAAATTGTTTAGATCTTGTCAAACAAACCAACAATTCCTTTTAAATTTGGTATATCCATTTATGAAGGCCACAGCTGTAATTAACTGAAAAGGAAGAAACCATAATCAATATATGTGATTATGTATTTATATTCTAGACTGCACCAGTTTCAAACTCTAACAAATGTATGGTTACAACTGTGATGTTATTAAAGGCAGCCTGGCCAAATTATGAATGGTACAGTATTAGCCTGTCTACACCTCCACCTCAGCATGAAACCTGATAGTGCTGTGTGAGATGGTATACCTTATTTCATTTTGAAATGCCAAGGAAAAATTGTTGAAGAAATATTAAATATATAACTTTGATAAAAACAACTTCTGAACAACAGGGTTTTTTAATATGTCTGTCTTGGGTGTTGAAGAAACTATTCAGTAGGCATCTTTCTCAGATAATTTCTTTTTACCCATTTCTGCATCTTTATTCAAGCTCAGTGTCTAACAATTGCTGGAGTTTATTACTTAGGAAGTAGAGTACTAGGTAAAGGCACCCCTCTATTCATGAAAATGAAAAAAAAAAAAGGAAAAGTGCAAAAGGCTGTCACTTCCACACCACTTAACATGATTTTTATTACAAGTAAGAAAGTGCAATGTAAAAATAAGGAAAAGGCTATGGTTTTTGAGGTCAGTTGGTTAACTTCAATGGATCACTAGCTGGAGATTGAGTTTTTGTAGACATGGTCAGCCAGTAAGGCAGAGAGAACACAAGACTACATGTCTGGCATGGTGATATCCCCTGGGCAGAAGCCATCAAACAAGAACAGTGGCAATCATGAGTGCAGCAGGAGCTTAAATCAAACCCTAACAGAAACGTGTAGATGGTGATCACCCCTGTGGGTTATTCCACAGATGTTTTCTGGCAAATCATCAGAGGTACCCCTCTTCTGAGGCCACTAGTATCAGCCGGTCATACACTCAGCTTGAAAAAGTGCAACTGAGCAGCAGAAATTTGGTAGAGCTATAAGCAGTTGAACAGCATCTTGCAAAAGTAGTAGTCAGCCTAAAAAGCCGGCAGTACTACCATCCTCATACGTCACCTACACGTTCACAGGTACATGTAAATTCAAATTCTTCTGTTTCATAAGAATTTAATGCTATATTTTTCTAAGAAATTAAAAAAAAAATGGAAACCATAGATTTAATGTAATGTCTTTTAATTCTGCCATTTTTGCTTAGTTCTGCACTTTCATATGTGGAGTCAGTGAAGTATCTTGTCCAAAATAAATGACTCTTTTAATTAGAATTGGCTTCTCCTTTCCATTAATTTTGCTGATTCCAGGAGCAGACCTGTATCATTTCTAATACTCCAAATGAGTAATATAAACTGGGGAGGGGTCTATCTTGTCTTCAGACAGCTACACTTTAGATGTTTGGGGTTTTTTTAATGCCTACATCTGAGTTCATGGTCTCAATTTCAGTTATGGTCATTGAAGAGAAAGGTGCAGTTACAGTAGCATACTTAACTTTAAAATAGGCTTATAAAATCATTTCTCTTAACTGACCCCTGGAGAATTCTGTTTCTCTTCACAAATGATAAAGAGAGGTCAGTTCATTTGCGTTAATGACATTATCTGTACAGTAGGTTTATATAATAATTTGTGATAAATCACACCCTAAATTGGGATAATTATATTTTCTCCCATTAGTAAAATAATAAGTTGTCCTTCATTCTGAAAACAGTCACTGTTATTCTCTCTTAACTCAAAGTCTCTCCAAATGTACTTTTCATTGTTATTATTTTTAATAAAATACTACTCATTCACAAGGCACCGTGTAAGTTTTGTTCCCACTTTCATTTTCCGGGTTATATATCACTAGTTTGTGCTTTTGTCTCTCCAGGGAGATCTTCTGCTCTTTTTTGCTTATCATTTCCACCCAATACTTATTTGTTTCTTCAAAGTCGTTCAGAATTAAAAATGAATTTACAGTCAAGTGATTATTCATCCAAAGTCAGAAACTTAACATAGCCAGCTGTTTGACAACCAATCACTCAGATCAGCTAATTTTAATATAGTTATAGTTTCTAAAACTTATACACCTACTACTCATTCCCACAAAAAGCAGCCTATAAACAAATTAGTCAGAATTCAATGCTAATCTCTGCTTTCATGGAAAAAGAAATATCTTAGGATTTCATGACTATGATCTCCTTAGCTTCTTGCCTGTACAAAATAGCACTGCTACAGGGAAGGTAAAAGATGCTTTCTGTCTTCTATCCACTGTACTGCTTTTAAGAACAGAGGGAGACAGATACCTGTCACAAAGAATTATTTGGCTGTTTGAAAATATCAGAGGCTCTTGTCAGTTTTCATACAGGGGAATCGGAAGTTTTAGGTACTTTAAAATGTGTATTAAGTTAGAAATGTGTCAGCACTTTGAGACTCTTTAGTTTTGCTTTTCTGCAAGAAAAAAAATTATAATACTGTGTTGTCCACAAGTAGAGCATAAAACAAAAGAAACAGACTTGTTCTCCTTTAAAGATTTAACTATGATTTCTGTAATTAATGGTCAACAGGGTACTAAAAAAAAAATAAACAGAAGTGCCAGATAAGCCTGATTTTTTTTTGTGTGATTTTAAGTATATTGAGATCCAAAATGTTGATATCATTTACTTAAACGATCGTGATGCTTGACATGTGATCATGCTCTTACAATTAAGAATACACACACAATTCATATACTGTATTTTAAATGGATTAAGATTCCCTGACTGATAGACCTTAAAACATAACTAAATAGAAAATTATCATTAAATCAACTGTTTCTACTGGACTGCTGCTGTAATCTGTGCTTTTCCCAGTGCTAGCCTACTATATTGATTTGGAGAAAACTCCAGTAACACACTTGCCAACAAAGTTTTCAAGTTGACAAGCAGGTATTCTTTATTGTGGTGCCGGGAGACACAGGAGATAGCTCCTCCTAATGTGTGTCTCTGTATTGCTACACAAGCCGTCCTTATATAGCCAGTGGGCATACATACATAGTCATGAGGCAACATATGGATTACATCATTTTCTAGAAAGTTTCCCGCATGCGTGCAAAAATGTGATGGTGGTCTCTGAGGGTCGTTTACTTCTTCCAACAATCTTCATCACTTTTGGCAGCCTTCAAAGCATGCACAGTAGATGGTTATACCAGCTTAATTTGTTCTTTAACACCACAGACATAACAATCATCCTGTCCTTCTACTTATCAGTTAGTTTAACTACAGCCCCTCCTGGACACCTGCCATTCCCAGATATTCCTTATCCTTACATCCTGTTCTTCTAGACTGTTTTTCTTACACTCATTTTGTACTAAGGTCATAAGGGCCTAAAACTACGTCAGCTACAACGGTTTATCTTATACAAGAATTCTCAGCGTGTTCTCTAGCTGTACTTTATTTTTTTCCTGTGAATAATGCACCTCAGTAATTTTCCATTGCTACTGTTACAAAGCCATCAAACTTAACATTACTTAAAACTGATTCTAAAAGTTTATATATTTCATTTTTAATTTTGTGCCCCCCTTGTCTCATTATCAATTGTATTGAGAAAACATCAAAATTATTGCAAAAGACTTCTAAAATTAACAAAAATAGTCAGAGTTGGAAGACTATAAAATATAATGCATTACCTATGTAATGCATAGGTAAATCAACAGAATTCTGCTGAGCTTTTCAAAGTTAGAATATAGTGTCTTCCAAATCATCATATTGGATTACAAATCATTAAACTGCCCTTATCATTGTATTATCCTGTGTAGTCATTCTTGAATAGTCTACTAATCTCTACCAGGCCAAAGAATACAACATGGCATCAATGGCCTTCTCCTTCAAACCAGCTGTATTACTTAATTTGTGATGTGTTCTCCTTTGATCACTATAGGAACCATTGTACCATTTCATTTCAAATGCTCTAAGCCTTTGGGTAATTGTTTTCTTAAAGTTTTTCACATTTGCTAAATAAAGACTCACTATATACACATCTTGAGTGACTTGACTGTGGGGCTTAGCAAATTTTTATATACATTTATTTTTTTTTATATATGTATATATGTATAAAAAAAACTTCCTTGGAAGTTTCTAGGTAACAACTATGTTAGATGAATCCTGCTCATGAGTTTCTGAGATAAATCACTATGCAACATGAAATGCAACTAGATAAAACCTTTTCCCTTTAGTCCTTTACACTGTAATGACAGCTTTCTTTGTCCTCAGAAGGTAGCTAGAGATCTTCTGATTGGCCTGTGCTTGTTCCAGTATTCAATTTCCAGCATTTGACAGTAATATTACTGATATAAGCTATATGATAATAGCCTGTACTTAATGATTACAAGTTAGAATTTCAATTGTTTAAAACTGTGAAGATTCAGCAACTTGCACAACAACAAAACAGAAATCAGTAGAGTTCACAATTATTTCCATAATGACTAATTTTGGAATCAAACCTCCATATAAATTGTGAGCACCTAGTAAAACAGTTCTCTTAAAACAGAAAATGACTGAGTTCCTCTTGTTTGTCAAGGAAGAGGGCAGGAGTGTTGAAAGGTTTACAGAAGAATATTGCATTCATCTAGCTCAGGTATCTGAGTAAGGGATACTGATTTTCATTCTATATAATTATTTTAACATATCAGAAGTCAAGATGTTATGGAAAATACTTCAGAAACTACACTGCATTACTGAATTTGGTTATTTTAAATTTAGAATGCATTCTTTTTGTTCCTTAGGTCCTGCATCAATATGTTTTTCATTATTTAATTTACATAGCTTTTAAAATACGCATGTTAGGGCAAAACTATAGAAGATTAAGCAAAACTATAAAACTCTAAAAATTAAAGTTCTCTTTAGGTAGCTGGTCACATATATAATTACCTGATACAATGCTTGTTTGTTTTTCATAAAAGAAAGCTTGTATTTTATTTGTGGATCATTTGGCAAAACAGTTTAAACCCGTATATATGTTTCAAGTACGTTAGAATTAGATAATGATTATTTCTACTGATCCACATTAGAAGAGTTTTATAATGGTTGCATTATAACTAGGAGAAAAATGACATTATATTTCTAGCTATTTAAATCATCTGAGTGTGGATAATTTTTAGGATGAAAACTGAACAATTATATGAACAGTATTTTTTCTCTGAGTTGTCTTAGTGTGAGGCTGTAGAACGTCCTTGGTCAACCACCATTGAAATCATCAGCAGCTGCATTATGTTAGGGACTATATATAGATTTGTTTGTAACATTTAAAGTAATGTTAAACATCAGCCATGTTGTATGCTATAGGAAAAAAAAATGTTGATAATATGCCTCTAAAATCGCACATTCTTCTCACAGCCTTACAGAGTAAAAGCATATAAATTAATGTGGAATTTTTTGGTTGTTATTTCATGTACTAGATCACAGAATCATAGAATCATAGAATCATAGAATAGTTAGGGTTGGAACTGACCTTAAGATCATCTAGTTCCAACCCCCCTGACATGGACAGGGACACCACACACTAAACCATGCCACCCAAGGCTCCATTCAACCTGGCCTTGAACACTGCCAGGGATGTAGCATTCACAATCTCCTTGGGCAGCTCATTCCAGTGCCTCACCACCCTCACAATAAAGAACTTCATCCTTATATCTAACCTGAACTTCCCCTGTTAAATTTGAACCCATTAGCCCTTGCCCTATTACTACAGTTCCTACAGATGAAGTCCTGTATGAAGACAGGCTGAGAAAGTTGGGGCTGTTCAGTCTGGAGAGGAGAAGGCTGCAGGGAGAGCTCATAGCAGCCTTCCAGTACCTGAAGGGGGCCTATTAGGATGCTGGGGAGGGACTCTTCATTACAGACTGTACTGATAGGACAAGGGGTAATGGGTTAAAACTTAAACAGGGGAAGTTTAGAATGCATATAAGGAAGTTCTTTACTGTAAGGGTGGTGAGGCACTGGAATGGGTTGCCCAGGGAAGTTGTGAATGTTCCATCCCTGAAGGTGTTCAAGGCTAGTTTGGACAGAGCCTTGGGTGACGTGGTTGAGTGTGAGGTGCCCCTGCCCATGGCAAGGGGGTTGGAACTAGATGATCTTAAGGTCAGTTCCAACCCTAACTATTCTATGATTCTATGATTCTGTGATTCTATATCTACAAAACATATTTCTCACCCATATGTATACCTTGTATATTCCTAACTCCTCCATTCTCAGTTTCTTTATGAAGCTTGGGGAAGGCATGGGAAAAGATTCTTTTAGGAAAAAACTACCTCAAAAATAATAGTGATGGAAATTAATTAAAAAAGGTGTTTCAAAATACTTTGAAAAGTTTTCTTTGTGTGCAGCTATTCAAATGAATATCAGATCCCAATTGGTCTTTTGTGTTGGGTCTGAAATTTGGGCAAATTCTTTGTTTCTTCTTTTAATGCTAAGGTAAGGGCATTAAACCAAAGTAGTATAAGAAGCTGTTGACTATTGTGGCTTTGCTTCTTTCATTATTTACTATTGACTTTGTCATTTGCTTGTCATCATTTGCATGTCCACTAACAAATTTTTGTATTTCTTTTCACCGGAGAAGGATTTACAGGTTTTGTCATCACCTCCTCAGACAGAAGAGTGCATAGATTACTTGTTCCAGCTTTAGTTTACATCAAAATTAATGTCACACTTGTAACAAAATGGTATGCTCTCCTATTGTCAAACACTGTAGGGCCAAGGCTGGCAAATTAGTTAATATTAGCATATAGACCTTCTGGCAGGAAAAGAAGGCTTTTTAGTTGGATCTGGGCACTCAGCTGGGTCTGTCAACTTAAAGCTGCCACTGGCCTCATTATCTCATTTGTCTTAGTTAGTCCAAATTGGCAGTTATGCCTTCATGGCAAATGTTTGTTTTTACAAATGAGCAACAGAGCAGTGATAGAAGACATAACATGAGGACTTTTTTCCTGAAGTTTAATTGGAGAATGCTATAGCTGCTGACTGTCTTCCCTGATTTTATTTCCCAGGCAGTTTTGAAAGCTATCCTTCTCTTTTCTCACTTAATCAACTGGATATTGTATGTACAAGTTATGGAAAGAGAGGTTATGATACTAGTGTTAAATACATTTCTCTCTCTTTTTGCTTTTTAAAAATAACATCAAAATGTCTTTCAATGAAATATTTTGGAAACCGTAACTAGACCAACAAAAAAACATTGCCACGGTCATGATGATGTATGTACACCCTATTTAACAGTGCAACAAGAACAGGCAGGCAGGAAGGTTATATATCTTATTAAATAACATCACATTGCACTCTGGGCCACAAAATGACAATGATAGAATTTTCCAGTTAATCAGCATAGAAAGGCATTGCACAAAAGAGAGCTATAAAAGTTACATAATATGCTTTTTTGCTTAGTGATATCTGGCACTGCAATCTCACTTCCAGTCATGTTCTGAAAATGACATTTCTAAAGCACATCTTAAATCCTAAGACCAATTTCCTGTCATAAGAAAAGTCCTTTCCCCTCTCTTTCAAATTTGCACGCATCTCACTTCAGAATGACGCGGTGCTATAAAGAGGTTTTGGCCCATCTTCCTGAACAATTATGCAAGACAAATTGAAAATTATTATACAAAATAAAACTGATTTTAACCACATTATTTCTGAAATAAATAATAATGTCATGTTAAGTCTTTTTTCCCATGGTACAAATTAATGTCATTTTATTGGCATTAGGGAAATAATTTATTTACCTTTTATAAAATACTTCTAATATTTTATCGTTTTTCACTTAAGAAATGCTCTGCTGTCTAAGAGCTGAATCGCAGACTCCTGAATCAGCTTTAGTTCTGTTTTTTATCCAGTGAATGCATAATATAAACTGCATACAGTGCTGGCTACACAGAGTTGTTCTTTCCAAGCAGAGTAGACTATGCTATTGAATTAGGCCATGCTTGCATATTTCCATGATGGACCTATGAAATTCATTACTGCATAACTGAAAGGTCTTGATGCAGGGAGGATCCTATTCCAGTTTAGCCTTCAGACTCATTGACAGTATAATTTTTTGAAACTGAAAAGTGCTTACAACTGCCTTTCATGAAAGACTCAATCCTATTGAGACTTACTGAGAAACGCTGTCAGGTAATTTATACATTCACGTCCTCCTTTAATCTGTATATACTTTGCCTAGTTTATAATAAAATTAAGGTTTAGGCTGAGATAGATCCTCGGCTGTTCACAAATATCAGAAAGTTGGAATGTCCTACACTTTCCAATATCTTAAGTCATTTCACCTCCAGGTCTCACTCAGCTCAGAACCTTATTTTCCTGACAGTAAGCAAACACTGAGCCAGCATAAAAATTGGAATTTGTACTCTTGGAAAACATAGCATTGGAATATATAAGCCCAAGTATTATAAGGATTTTGTTCATCAGAACAGAAATGCTAGCTGAAACAAAGGTTCTTATTGTAAACTTCAAAACCCAGGTCCTGCTACTTTTATTGCCCTTCCACTAATATTGTACTGATCTTTACTTTAGACAATTTCTAAGATTTTTATTTCTTTCATATTTTAATCTTTTCAGAAAACTTCAGAATTTTAAGAGTTTTTTTCCTTTATCAAACTTTGAAATATTTATATCCCTATTGTCACTTTTTATTTTCCATTTATGCATTGAGAATGAGTTTCTTTTGATGTCACTGCACAGTGTTTGAAAAAGTAGTTTAAGGACTAATACTACGTTGTGCTCTGTCAACAGTCACTGATTTATGAACTGTTAGCTCCTGAACGTCCCTCCGGAGCCCCGTTCTTATTAAAGCAGTGTGGAAAAGCTGTGTTTGCCATGGTCAGTGAATCCACTCCCTCTCTTTTTGTTTTAGCAATAATTTACATTACTGCACAAAACAGTTGTTATAAATAAACCAATAATGTGTATGATTCACATGGCAATAAGGTATTGGATTCGAACTCCAAAAGTCACTTTCTTGAGTTCATATATTAGATATGCCGGGTGGGGAGATTATTTTTTTCATTTTATTTTATAGTGCTGTGAAGTTCTATTTGTTCTTGCATGAGCCGAAGATACTAATATGACACTATCCTTTGAACTTTATTTATTCATATTGTAGCCTTGTTATCAGCTAGAGTTGACTGAGCTTCTTTCAGAAAGGAAGCTTTTTCTCTCCAAAATCAAGTGAATGAAAGTAGTCACACAAAATGTATTATTCCTATTATCTTCATCTTATGGTATATTATTTCAGTCACAAGAGAGAACAGCACTTCTAGACTCTTAACAGATCTGCAAGTCTTCTATAAGTATTTATTTATCATTGCTGAGATGGGGCTTCAGTATGAAACTAAAACCAGGAGCACAGCAGAATATTTAAATTTAGCAGAATAACATAGCAGAAGATTTAAATTTCTACTTGTTCAGCATCCTGCCTAGTACAGACATATCCAGTGCTCATTACTTCCTTATGCAAATGCTTGAGCAATGAAGTGCAGAATTCTTCTATTCTTTGTTTCTAGCAATGTCTCTTTCTTAACTCTCTTACATGAGACCTGAGGTGTATGAGTTTGCATTCTGCCTAAATTGCTAGCTTTTAATTTTAATTGTACAGAAGTTCTTATTACTGACAAATTAATTTCTGAATCTTGCAAAGCTCTTGGCATTGGTGATACAATAATCCTTATTGCATAAAAGTACTTTTCTATGTAGTCAGCTACAGTCTAGACTCTGTATGTGTTCATATATGTATTTGTACATATTATTACTACTATTATTATTTTTGAAATATTGTTGGAAACAGAATGAAACCTTGTGCTTTGTTTTAACCTTTCCATAGGAGTAAACTATTGTAGTGTCTTAGCAATGGTACTTCAAAGCAAAACCAACTTTCCTCATTCCTGAAAGGCTTGCTTTTACACTCTCTGAACATACATGTCGAAAGAACAGCACAAATAAAGTAAATTAAACCAGTTATACAGATTCTGTTCAAGATGCCTCTGAAAGAAAAATATTAACCTGGATGACTGAAATCTACTATTCTTTATCAACCAAAACTAGTTATCAAACCAAACTATTCTTTATCAGACTGTTTTGAGAACATTGCCAGTAAGTTCTACAGGAAAAATATTCATTTTGCAATACTTTTTAATTTTGAACTCTAAACTTTTAGTTAATTTTTCAGTTAACTAAAATAGCCTTGAAATCCTGAAACCTTTGTGTTCATGCAAACTTTTCTACACTATTCACTTAACATCTACTAATTTCTCTCTATCTTAATAATCAATAAACTTCAGTAATTCAGTAATAATCAAAAAACATCAGTAATTCATAAAATAGGTTACAAAAATGTTTTATCTGCTCATGAGCTGCAAGGACAATCTCATAAGAAGTACCTCATTTCTCCTCTGAGTCCAAAGAAATCAATGGAAATTTATATGAAATTAATTACTATTTCTGATAAAGAAATAATGCCAGAAAAATGTTTATGTGAAAATGATTGATCTGACTTCTTAAGAAAGTGTTTTGTGTATGTCACATAATTTTGTTGATCAGTTATGAAATGTTTTACAAATTAACAGTCTGTGATAGCGACTGTCAGCACTTAGAACTTAACAGTAAGCATTCTCCCTCTTTAACATGATTGGAAAAGTTTCAGTCTGGTTATTTCATATGGTTTAAATTAGCTATGAAATAAAACATACATGAGACTCAGAAAGCTGTTGTATGTGAAATAACTATGCTAACAGCATTTAAAGTTATGTTTTGGAAGAATAGAACTCCTTCAAAAGCCCTATTGAAAATACTTCTGATACAAAAATGTAACTTTTACAAAATCTGGAGACTATCTGTTTAATATCAATAGTGAGAATTTTTACATTAGCAAACTCAAACTTCTGTAACTTTGAAATTTTCCTTGTAGGAAAGGTCAGATACTCAGGAATGTCTGCATACACCTATCCTTGAATATGTGAACAACTCATATGAAAAGCTGGGCCTGAATATCTAGTCCAACAGTATCAGAGAAGCTTGCATATTCCTTTGTTGTCGAAGGCAACAATTGTCCTCTTCGTACTGCCATTTAACTCATCTATATCTGTTTCTGTACTGATTCTCCCTAAATTGTATCTTTTGACTCATATACCCTTATCACTCTGAATATGTTCTTGGAATACTTCATCCAGATGGGGTCAGCTTGCTACTGCATTACTCAGAAAACTCAAAATCAATCCGGCAATTTAATCAGCTACATATAGTACTGGTACTCTTTTCCTCTTGAACATTGCTTTTGGGGTGAGTGACCTAAGTTTTCCTTTTCACAATCTGCTGGCTGCATGCAGTCTTAATGGGATCTAGAATCTCAAACGAAAAGAATCAGCAATTCTAGACCAGGATAACCTTCTACAGTCTTCTCTGTTGCTGGAAAATAAGTTTTTTTTCTTCTATCAAGTTCCAATTATGTGATAACTGTCACTACATAAATCTATTAAATGTAATTACCTGCAATATGAGCAAGTTAGGTTTTTGCCATGATGATAGCACTTTTCATCCATCTCTAAATAGAAAGGTAAAAAAACAGAGATAAAAAAATGAAATAACTAGTGGTGGTACTTCAGCTAGTGGTGGTACTTCAGTACTTTGAGGTCAAAAATCTCTGGTTTCTAAAAAAAAAAGCTTTTAAGATTTTTAGTTGTATCAGTGACATGAACTGAATTAACACTGAATTAACAATGAAATAAAAATGCCTCAAGAAACAACCTTTTTTAAAAAGTGTGCTGCTGTAGTCTTTGTCTTTAGTATCTGTCAAGAGGGTCCTCAAGAGACAAACAATCCTGAATACTAAATAACTGGCTAATGCTCAAAGTGTCACTATGGTGATCATGTGCACCGCTGCTGCTCTTGATGCTCATGAGCTTGTGCATTGCAATAACTCCCTGCAATGAATGGGTACACATAATAGAAAAATTAGGAAGAGGATATTCTTACCACCTTCACCTGAATCCCTGCCTTTAAGCTACTGTATGACTCATGATATGGTGGTTCAAGTCCTTGCACAGCTTTTACAATTCAAAGAATCATTGACGTTGGTTTAGGCTGTGTTTTTATTTTAAGGTTGCATATCAGTTGTTTACTGTGTTTAGGCAACTTGAACAGAGAAAAAAGAGAGGGTGACATATTTTTAAATCCATGAAAATAGCTACATTGTAGGCATCTACATTTTTGCTACTCTTTATAATTGATGGAGACAGAAAGCACTTCTAGATGTGAAGAATCTTTTCCAGTAATGGAGCTCTGAAAGAGGTCAGGGGAATAGGTTTTACATATGACTGTTTCTCTCTATTGTCTGTAAAGCAAGCATAGGCTGAGAAGCAGGCATCAACACTTATGAAGTCAGGATTCTTCTGAAACATCGGGTTCAGGACAGAGTATCAGGCGCTGCTAGAGCTGTAAGCAGGGGATTGGCATATTTGCTTAAGGGTCTAAAGAGAGTCAATTGACATGATGAATTAATTTTAACAGCAGAGCTGGAAAGCATAGAGTTAGAGGACTCAGAGAATAAAAGAAACTAAAGGCAGACATCTCAAGCCTGTGAGTTTTTGCCAGTCATGAAGAATGCTTTATTCTTGGGCTGAGAACAAAAGAGTTTTCATCCTGTCTCTGCCACTAGTTTAGTGGTTGGCAAAGTCTGGTTTAGATATTGGTGCCACAGTTTCCTAAGATCAGAGCAGGAAAATTATAATGCTTTAAATAATTTTGCAACTTATTGATGTGAAAAAAGTTACAAAAGTTTCTAACTCTACAGACTGCTTTTTGTTCCACATTTGTCAGTTAAATTCTGGAAGAGGCTACTCTGAACAGTAGATATAAAATTACAGAAAATAAGCATCAGAATTGCTAAGGAGAGTAACAAGTAATAATAACATTTAAAAAACCCCAAATCCAACAGTTACAGTAACTGACCAAGCCTGTTTTAAAATTATTTAAAATCCATTTTGGAGAAATAATCACACACAGACAGCCTGCTGTTGTGGCTTTTTAATCCAGTAGGTGTAAAATTGAAATCCTTGCATTACTATGGCAGAACTATTTTAGGTAATTAGGGCAAAGCCTGTGTAAGATGTGCTAGACATAAAACATTCAGGATAAAGAATTAAACTGTGATCAAAATAGAATGTTATAAACTTTACAGAGTACAAGATGATTTTAAGTGGTGAACTACATTAGTTTTGAGCAGTTTTACATTATGATTTATATGACTTTTCTCTAGCACTAATACAAATAAGGCACTTGTAGCCTTCAGTTCCCACTTTTTCCACTTCCCTGTTCCTTATCCAACACTATGAACACCATCAGCATTAATCTTCTGCACTGACTGTGAAGGCACTTTTGAATCTTGATTCCCTCTTCAGATCTACCCAGAATCTAAACTTTGCTGTAGGTTACTGACAAGATTTCAAGCTGATATCTTCGCTATATACATTTAAATATTACAAGGGTTGAATCCCATTCTTAAGCAGATTTCTTTGTACTTAGGGACTGGATTCAGCTTGTAAATTGTAGATGTTGACTGCAGATAATTAAGCTTAGTTGTCTCAGGGTGCAATTATAAATCTATCTAGCTATTTATGTGACAGGAGTTTAGAGAGCAATTCAATTCACTGGAAAATAGTTGGTTTTGTTAATCTGAAGTTTTCTAGTCTCTATTTATTAAAACCCACCTAAATGCCTCAATTCTGATATCTAAATATAGCTATGCAGGATCTTCCTCTCTGGTACTCAGAAGCAGCTGTTTATTTCATCTGTCTATTAAAAAGTGTCAGGTATTTTTCTACAGAAGCCATACTGGCTGTCACCAATCAGCCCCTTATTGCCCTTGTATGCCTTAGCATAGTTTCCAGGATGATCTGCTCCAAGATCTTGCCAGGCACAGAAGTGAGACTGACAGGCCTGTAGTTTCCTGGCTCTTTCTTTTTTCCACTTTCAAACATGGGGCTTGCATTTCCCCTTTTCCCATTAGTGGAAACTTCACCAGACTGCCATGACCTCTCAAATAAAATGGATATTGGCTTAGACATACGAACCAACAGTTCCCTCAGGTTCCGTGGACTTGTACAACTTCAGGTTCCTTAGATGGTCTCAAACCTGATCTTCTCCTATAGCGGGCAGTTCTTCACTATTCCAGTCCCTGTCTTTGCTTTCTGTGACTTGGGCAGTGTGGCTGGACTACTTCCTGGTGAAGACCAAGCTAAAAAAAAACACTGAGTACCTCAGCCCTCCCTTTATCCTGGGTAACCAGGTCTCTTGTGTCCTTCTAGAAGGGGCTCACATTTTCCCTAATCATTTTTTTATCACCGACATACCTATAGAAGCTTTTCTTCTTGTCCCTGGCCAGATATAATTCTATAGAATCATATAAAAGTTAGGGTTGGAAAGGACCTTAAGATCATCTAGTTCCAACCCCCCTGCCATGGGCAGGGACACCTTCCACTAAACCATG
>JANHGB010044684.1:0-23742 GCA_026283785.1 Coracopsis vasa
GTCCCTGCCCATGGCAGGGGGTTGGAACTTGATGATCTTAAGGTCCTTTCCAACCCTAACTATTCTATGATTCTATATTGATGTGAAAGAGATAATATTTAAAAACACCATTGTGTCTACTGGTAATCCAGTTCAACTCATTTGCCTCACCACAGTCCTAATGGCAGACCCAAGGCAGTAAACCAGAGATGTCAGTCTGCTTGGCTCAGGACAACACTTCATATTCATTTATTATAATGTAAATTAATTAAGAGGCCTCAGATATGATTCTAAGTTTTTACCCCAGCCTTTTCCCCTCTCAGCAGTACATTTCTGGCTGGTAAAGAGATTTTCTAAAACAACACAACTTAATTCCAAAATGGGTATTTTGGATGTGATTCAGAAAACAAGCTTTACCTTTAATGACTTGGCTCCTTTTTTGTCTCCAGCAAACATGGACTTTTCATCAAAGTGCATATGGAAGGACCTAATAAAGACAAAATGCAAAAAAAAAAAAAAAAACAACAACCCAATGCTGACATACTGTGTTCCATCAAGCTTGGTGAGCAGCTGATGCCATCAGTGTGCAATACTTTTCAGAGTTCCTAGTTTTCACAAAGTAGCTCTTAAGAATTTACTGCATGATATCAGTTCTATTGCTCAATCACTGTAACTTGAAATGTGTTATTTACAGTTTTGTTGAGAATTTTCTTCATTTCCACTGATCAAGATTTCCTCCTAATATACACTGCAACTGTCTTAAATGCTCACCTTTCAGTCGATTGTTGTCTGACCACATCTCAAATACCTACCAAGATTATTAGCAGGGACAGCAACAAAATCACACAGAATATTACAAATCACAAAAATTAGCAAGAAGGAACTGGACTAAAAAAACTTTACAGACTAAACAGAAGAAAGAAGGGATGGCTAAAATCCCAGAGATTAAGTCTATGATAAAAGCTGGATTACTCACTGCATTCTTCTTATACTGAAGAATCAGAGAAAGCAGCAAATAGAGAGTAGTAGGGTGTTGTCTGGGGCTTTGGGGAGGAGGGGAATTTTTGTTTAATTTTTTGTTTTTTAAAGATTGGTATATTCAAACTGAAAAATATTCATGTCTTCCTGTCAAATGTACAAATTCCCCTTGTTCTCCCATTACTTAATGTTATTTCTTCATTCCACTCTCCTCCTTGTCCTATCAAGGACTCATCTGTTCTCACCTGTGAATATAAATGAGAATTTCAAACAATTCATAAAAAAAATCCCCTATGCCTTACTTGGTGTCCCTGAAGATATCCAGTAAGAGAGCTTTAGATTCAGCATCCTCATGGCCATTTCCAGTGTAAAGGTCAACAACTGAACGCTCAAAGTATGGTGCAACCTTCGACAAAGCACGCAGCTCTATCAAATACAGGAAATACAAATTTTTGAGCCTCCTTGGTCCTTCTCCTTTTGTTTCAACAGGGTCAAAGCGGCGAGTAAACTCCTTCACATTTGGTCCCCACCAAGGCTTCCCCCACGTTTCTATACAGAGGGGAAAAAAAAAACAAACAGGGGAGGGGGAAGTAAAAGATACATATTTAGAATGAAAAAACCAACTAACTACACATTAAAAAAAAAAATAAATCAGAAAACAACAAATACATATTACAGATATTGTAGAATTCCATCCAGCACATTTAAATAGATTTAAATTACCTTCAAGAAGATAATTTGCACACAGATGCAAGTTGATGCTAGCATGAAGTCCAGAAATGAGCTTATAAAACACTCTTTTCTCAAGGCAAAGACCTATCCAGGAAAAAGGCAAACAGACCCCAAATTAAATACTGGAAATAATGTATTAAAATGAATATACCTTAATATTTCAGTAAGGCAAGTCCACATTGTTTAAATTTCAAGAGTTACAATTACAACACTTAAGCATTGTTAATAATTCCTTATATCCATCATGGGAAAAATTTACCTCATTTTTTTTATATAAAGCAGTACTAAGAATGAAGTTTGACATTTCTTACTTGGTATTTTAGTGTTCTAATAAATACAGTCAAATGAGCATGTGGTCAACTAGTACAGATAAATTGCCACACAAAAATACGATGCTTACAAGGTTTGAGCAATAAATTTCAAAGAGCCTTGAATTTTGACATTCTGGAGGCCAGAACTATACTGTGGCACATCCCAATTAGAATTAAACCTACCACTGAATTAGCAACCTTACAGAAAAACATCAAACACCCCAGAAAACCTTCTGGCATTGGAAAACAGCAAAACTATTTCTTTCCAGCTCTACTGTAAATTCACTGAAAATTTAAATACACAGAGCAAACCCTTGCAAAATATGACTTTGATAGGTACTGACTTCTACAGTGGAAACAGAAATGCAATGGCATTGTGTGGCCAAAACATAATTTAAATGCAGAAATCACAATGCCACTTAGACCCAGGGACAGAGATTATACGTGGAATTAAGGAGTTTGTTCCTTTCTCAAAGGTATGTTTGGGTGACTTCCCTGCCACTCCAATCTCCACAAATGGAAGAAGTAACAGCTGATGGTGAAGCCTATGTGTGAGGCTGAGATATGACCTCATTTACAAACACTGCTTAATAAATAGCAAATAAATTTGTATGCTTTCCTACAACACCAGTCAGAGATTTCCAACTAGACAAGTAAAAGGCTTATGAGAGGCAGAATGAAATTTAAAATTAAATACATTTAACTCATTTACTTTTCCACATACATCCAAAATGTGATTTTGATTGCTACCGCTGTAATAATGTTTTCCATTTAAATATTAATAAAAAGCAAATTGCTTTGCCTTCTGAACACACATTATACTCATGTTAGTTTATATACTGGGAACAGAACCATCAAAAACTTTGATTTTTTTTAAAGCTGTTTTGAAATAAAAAGTCTTAGCAATGTTATTAATAATAATGTCCCTATTAAAATGCCTAAAATGAGCAGAAAATTCGAAGTACCTGGTATTGGGGTGAACCCCCTCTTTATGAAAGGTGAAACACTGAAGGGTTTAAAGGAGCAGACCATCTGAATGAGATTTCCAAAGACCCTCAAGAAAAATATATACTTGGAATGGCACTCAGAAGTTCTGCACAATTTACTAAGGATTCCACACTATGGAAAATATTTGGGGAGATGAAAAAAAACCTACTACAATGGTTCTTCTAGTGAATTTAACATTATATTAACCCATCCAAGAGCTTTTACCTTCTAGCCATGTGTAGAAAGATTCTCCTGCAAATACAAGGTATATGGTTAAATGAAGAGTATTCATTTTCAACATCACAGTAGCTTTGAATTGCTACGTATACTAACATTAGCTGCCATCTGGACATAAAGCTAAATAATTCAGCTATTAAAGCGAGAAGAGGCACTGAAGTGGCTTGACGTTGAGGTTAGTTTAAATCTGTTAGGGTCAGAATAGAAGAAATACAAGAATGGGCACAACTAAGCTGCTGGTCAGGCATTCAGAAGTGTATAGAAGCACAAGCCTGATTAGATGTGCTAGTGGTGAAAGACATGACGGAAGAGCGTAATTATATCTGATAGCCTTTATCTTTACTGTTTTCTGAAGATTTCCTGTAGGCTTAGGTCTTTGCCTGAGAGCTTTCAGCTGACTGAAAAATCTTAGTCTGTCTCACTGTAGACAGACCAAATTTTCTCCCCCCTCTCTCTCCACCTTCCCAAAATCAAGGACATTCAAGAAAGTACACAAAAAACTGTCCCTCTTCTTTTAAGTAATCTGACATCAGTATCAACCAGGCTCAGCAGGAGACCCAAGAATCCTTTAATCTATGCATCTCCAGTTACCTTGCTAGTAACATTATCACAACACATACTCTGTTACGAGGATAAGAATCAACAACAGAACTGTATTCTGTTCTTATCCACTCGTTCCCCCACTCCAAATGAAAGAATTATCTCAATAAAAACATTTTCTGATCAATCATCTGCCTAAAATCATAGCTTTCCTGCTCCTTAATGCAACAGCAATAAAGCGAATAAATCAGATATCCAAAACTCTTTCATGCTTACTTCATTTCTGCATGTCAGCAAAACAAGGTGACTTACCATCATCTCCTCCTTAGGGGAAAAAAAGAAACAAAACAGAACAAAATTTAAAAATCCATAAGCATTAAAAAGATTATTTCCATAGCAAAGCAGTAATGAAACACAGGCTTTAATACAAACACTGAGAAAACAATAAATGCAAGAAACCTTATTTAATCTACAAAAAGTAGGCTACTTTCCATCTTCCTCCTCCTCATCACCTGAGATTAAACAAATAATAGTAATGAAGGTCACTAAGAATTTGAAATCTTAGTACCAGATTATTTGCATATTCTTGGAAGCTCTGTCTTAGCTTCAGAAAGATGATTAGGAAGTCATCTTCTTCGTATTATTCAACAATATTACCAATGTTCCTTTCTGAAATTCTGATCCCTGAGTTAAACTGCTCTTGAGCTGCTTTTTATTTGTGTACACCAGCAATATATTATCTTAATAGTTATCATTACTAAAAGCTATCTTGATTTTCTAATGTGTGGTGATGTTTTCTAACTCAATCTATTGGCTAATAGTTAATTTTTAAGGGAAATGAGACACACTGATGGAGAAAGTGGATTCATTTGCAACACCAGGTTATAGTTTTCTATTTAAATTTAAACACTTAAACCCCAAGTCACTGGCACGCTTTTTTTACCCATTCTTGCAGATAACTGAGCCTTCCTAAGTATCCAGTCTTTCTTCAAATAATGCAATTATTTGTACATTTGTACATACACTAAATATTATGGATGGAAACTGTAAAGCTACGTTATACCACAATGACTATGAGCTAAAGTGATGATGCTCTAGAAAAAAACCCAACCAACAACCCCCAACCAACCAAGTGAAGAATACAGAGTGCTGATTTTTTTATTGAACTTTAACTCCTTCACATCCACCTTGGAAAATTACTGTGACACTTACTAGACAGTTTGAGATGTATTTTAGTTTTCACATTAGCTCTTGTGACAGTAATAAGCCTATTCCTATGCAATGATATTAAGCATGTATGTCATCAAGTCTCACAAATCTTTGTCTAAGTATTTGAAAATGAACAGCTACTGCTACAGAGGAAATTAAAAAAGTAGAAAGCACATTTACAGACTGAAGATTACTATTTGTATCACTTTTATTGTTAAAGTCTCTATATTAAAAGAAATGCATGAGAAAATAAAACGGGGAAGACCTACCCCTACTAGGCGCCAGTGGATTTAAAGGACGGTAAACAGATCGAGGCCTAAAAAATAAGATAGAAAACATAAAAATCAGTTTTAAGCTAAACTTAAGTGCAAATATAAAAGATATGCTTCCCCTCCCTCCCAATTACTTGAAGCAGTTTTCTTCGTAGATGCTGTTCCACACTCTCCAAGCAGAGGGCCCCTTGTATCCAGTGTAACGTTCTGGATTCAGAAGCAAATCCACATACTGTGCATCTGGAGATCTCTCATCTAAACAGGAAACCTTTTGTTACATATTCTAACTCATCAGTTAAAAAAGACTTTATCTTAAAAAACAGTCATGGATTTTAATATAAGTAAGAGGTCTTATATAATACTATTCTATCTTCTGGCTGGATTATAGATGCATTGTACATAAAAACACAGCAATATCCACAACAAACAGAAAGCTCAAAAGTATAGAATTTATTCCAAAGTCTGTTATGTGGCCATAATTTCTACAATTTCTGAACACCCATATGTCTTCTTCAACTTCACCACACACACTTGTCATGCAATATGTTCTCTCACCCTGTGCTAAGATATAAACAGTGTTTTGTTTTAAATGGGCTTCAAATTCATGGTTTATTTGCCTGGCAGTATTTCATTGGGAAGGGTTGCTTTTTTGAAGTGGGTACTGCTAAAAGGGCTTCTTAATAAAGATAAGGGTGAAGAAGTGCATCTTGTAGTTGGCATATATTGTATATTTATTAGCTAAATCCCTTTCCCCCCCCACAGACCCTTGTATACTGGCAGAGAATCTGGATCACATTGCTTAAATGAAGAAACTTTCAGCATATTGCAGAATGCTCTATTGGTTATGGCAAGAAACATGTTATTTCAGTGCATTTCATCTCTGCAAGCAAGTACTCTGCAAGTACTATTGTGAAATAGTACTCTCTCTGCTTAAAAACTCTTTATGAATAGAAACTTAAGTTTTGAGCTACAACTAGTAAAAAGCAGGAAGAATTCCCTCCCCTTTGAAGTTCTAGATCAAGGGCAACTCATGCTTAAAAAAACCTCCACATACAATACAAGCCAGTAGTCCAGAGATTTATTCATAGGAACAGGCCAAGCACTGCCACTGAATATTTCCTCAGATGTCAAAAAACACCACAGAGTGGAAACTGCTCTAAAAAGAAGAGATGATTCTGCATGAGCAGTTAAGCCTTGCTTCAGCAATAACAGCAAGAACAAACAAAAGAGACAGACACAAAAGACACACAAGACAGTGAGTGCCAGACGAGACAATGTCAAATTACAGCTTTATTTATTTCTTTGACAGCATGCCTGATCTAAGTAGTTCCTACACTTCCTGGGCACCTCAGGTCTCTACTTTTTCTTCTCATTACCCATATAAAAGAGAGTCTGTGGGGCAGTGCAACAGAAAGATGGAAAGCTGACCTGGGCTATGAAGTTTTTTTCAGCTAGATCAATTCCCTTATCTAGTTTATCATTAAGCCCAACAAAAAGTTTAAAGTAAAAAGTAAAACGGATTCTATGGTCTTGTGTTACAGTTGAGTGAATTAAGAGCTCTCTCACCATCAGAAAGAGACAAGAGGAAGAGAAAAGGGTCTCTACCTCCTCCTATCACTGCCAGTAGTTATCCTCCCTTATGTCTCCCTGCTCCAGCTCACAAACTCACCTGATAAGCCAATTCATCACAACAATCCAGGAGATGCAAGAGAGAGGGCAACTTACTTTCCTGTTATTCAATAAGCTGAATCAGCTTAACATGCAAAAAAATGCACTGGAAAAACACAGCTGAGAGCAGTACATCCCCCTTCAGCAGGGCACGATGTAAGGATACATGAAGTTATAATCAGGAACCACTTAAGTCAGTATTACTTCCAAAAGAAATGCTCCTAAACTACACCTTTCTCAACTGAGTGCTCTTGAAAATGTAAGCAGGCAGCTTGGAGACAGTGGAGAGAACTGCAGCTTATTGCACATAATAGTTCAGATCCACAGTAACGCTCACCGACTGTTTATTACAGACACAGCTTATACAGAAAATCTTCACAGATCAGACACAGCAAAAGTGCTAAAAGAGAACTGCAGTTGGAAAGTCCGCCACAGCTGTTAGTTTCTCAGCTGACTCCAAACATTAGTCTAAAGGTAGATTAAAACACTTTCTATTATGTTCTAAGTCTTCCTAGCACAGTTAGCTTTCTAAGGTATTTATTAGAAAGGCCTTTAGCAGTCATTCCTGAACTTGGTAATTCTCATGTTTTTCTGAAAAACATTCCTTTGAGCTTCAGCCATTACAAGCAAATAAAAAGATTTACATATGCGGAGCAGAGGGAAGACACAATCTAGTATCCTAATGTTTTAACAATAAGGAAGTTCTTTCAGATAACAGGTGAATTTAGTGCAGAGATCATCTGGAAACATAGCAAGGCTGGAGGAGGAACAAACTCAGTCTAAGTATAGACAGAAGAGCAACAAAAATAATATAGTAGCAAGAAACAACCAGCTGCAAGTAATTTGTGTTGTATTTGCACCAGATGCAACTTCTTTTGTGAGAAGATTTTTAAAAATTAGATGCTAACCCCTCCCATTTATCTTCTTTTTTATTTCCATCAGTCTCCTGTTCACTATACCAAGAGGAGGTAACAGTGAATGTGGACTGTATAGACTACCAAACGCTCCTTATGAAAAAGTTGCATTCTTTGCATGCAAGATGATATGAACTGTCACATCTCCATTTAGCACAAAATTAAAACTTTTTAAAAACAGTTATTTGCATAGAAACTGCAATGTTTTGTGTTTTTTAAAAGACAGCAAATAAAACAAGCACTGTGAGAAAGCTTAAACATTTTTACCATCAAGTTCACAAAAATGATCCTGTGAATCATCGTATCTTGCCCAGTCAATGAAAGCCTCCTTACTTTGGTTACTGAGGGGGAAAAAAATACATTTGATTTTAAACTTTTAAATAAACAACATCAATAAGGACTACTGAAAGAAACACAATCCACATACAGCAGTTAACTTGAAATTGCATTCTGAATTACTGTATCTGAGACTCAAGAATACATGGAGTTACTGCTTGTCAGCTTCAGAGAGACTCAAGCAGGCATCAACTGCAATACTTTAAAAAGTCATCTTCATGTTAAGACAGCAAGAAAGATTTTACCATCATTATCTGAACAAACTGTGCTGCAGCAGCGACTTCTTTCAGTAGGAGCTTGGTAAAATACTTTCCTAGCATACTTTTTCAACACTTCAAAATACTCCTTTAGCAGCTGTCACTTAGGGCAGGGGAGAGAGGAGGAATAATCATATTTTCATAACCTGTACTTTCAATGAGATCTACAATAGTTAGCCTTGCTTTTTAGTGGGAGACTGGATGTCCCCTTCTAAGCTAAATTATGCTATGAATACAATTTATCTTAAGCCTTTTAAATAATAATGGTATTCCATTTTCAAAGGTGTACTGTACCAGAGACAAGTACTTTGAAGTTCCCATGCTATGAAATACAAACAGTGCAAAAGCTGAATGCTTTCTTCTATGTGATGCAGAACTACTGATGCCACACTACTGACAGCAAAATGTAAGCGAAGTTAAGATTGGGAATTTTGCTCCAGGTAGCAGTGAAGCACTTTGAAATACTGAAACCAACCTATTCTGTTTGATCAAATTAGTACTAGCTCAATTCTACAAACACAGGCAATTCTATAACACAATACATTTCCAACCTTCTGCCAAATCACAACAGGACACTCATACTTGGCATTAAGTGAGGAACTTCTCCAGTAATTACTAGCAGGCAAGATTTGATAATCACAAATAATACAGCTGATAAAAAGAATTAATTCAAAACCATGAGGATGATTCACTGCTAGGCAGAGAACATGGAGGTTTGCCTACAAAGCACAAATTCTTCCTGCACTTGCAGGATCCTCTCCCAGCTTTAATTGTCTATCTTACTCTCGCAAAAGACATTCTCTTTAGCTCTTCATGTGTGTACTCAATCTCATATTCTTTTGCTCTACAGGAGTCGAGGAAATTTAATAGCTTCTTACTTCTCCTAAAAAAACTTTGGGTAAGGCCTCTGCCCAGTTTGGTTTATAACACCGCAAACCAGGCAGAAGCAGTCACTCTTTCACAGCAGTCCCATTTTGTCAGATGACAGAGGAAAGAGTGTCAGCATTTCTACCAGATAGAACTGCTGAAATCTGTGGCCAAAGGCACTACACCTCTTCATCAACAGTGAAGAACTGATTTTTCTATTTCTACTTTTGAAAGGTGGGGAATCTAGCAGAATGCAAGTTTTCCTAAGCACTGTTCCACATACTTTCCTACTCAGGGGCAACACCATCCTGCAGAATTCCTCCCATCCAACCTTGACAGTGCCATGCAACAAGTAAGACCAGGGAATTGATCCAAGCTAAAAATAACTTTGCCAACAACACAAGTAACTCAACAAGCTCCCTGATCTGGTTCATTGAATGATCACAAACAGGCACATCAGTGTAACAGAAGGACAGAGCAGGACAGAATCCCTTAATCCAGCACAGGCATCAATAACGAAGACTGATACTGGTAAAAAGTAGAAAAAAAGATAGGGTTATTTGCAAGTTTCCTCTGAGTCTTGATGCTGTAAGATGCCTTTCACCTTTTGCAAATAGTATCAAAGTGTACTTAAAAGAAGTCTACTTATCACATAACACCTTCAGATGTTCTTGCATCATTTCACATTTACTTTCTAATGAGTTATGGAAAGAATGAAGAACAAAAACTAGCACACTGCAAAAACAAGACAGACAAAATGAAATGCTCCTTTGTTACAATTTTTGTACTGTTGTTGTTAATCACAGCATACCTTAAGGTACTGTTAACTGCTCCCAGTTTGTTAGCTTGCTCACAGTCTTCCAATTCTTTGGAATTATTTGCCGCTTTGGAATACTGGAAGAAAGTTCATATTTAATATGTAAATGAATTACATACAATTCTCTGAGAACAGGTGACATGAAAGGTATTTCTAGGTTTAGCAGCGAACTGGCAAATATTAGGGAAGATTCTCAGATTCTTGATGCAATAAATAATTCTGGAACATTTCTTATTTCTTTTTCTTCACTTAATTTTATCAAGCCCATTGCACTTTGTGGGTTTAACTACCACAGAAAATTCAGCTAAATATGTAAAAAATTTGTTTCTTTTGTCTTTTCTTTCTGTTTAAAATAAATGGAGTTCTGAAGTGTTTCAGATACTTATTTACAGTCTTATAAAAAGACCTTGAAGACAAGCAATGTCATACCTATAAACATACCTTGTATTTTGCAAGCATAATCATACCCCAAGTTGCATTGGTCATTTCAGTATGTTTGGCCATTTTCCCCTCATGTTTCACTTAATCCTATTCATTGGCATGCTTTAGACATGCACAGGTCTGAAGACAGACTTATCAAGCTGAACTCAAATTTTTGGTTATTTGAAAGCCAGAATTTAAGTATTTAAGCTGAACCCTGATTCTACAATATTTTTTAAAAAGTAATCCACTAAAATAGAGTTACTACCAGAATAACTCTAAGGAAAGCATTTGAAGAATTAAAGATTCAATTCCACTATTATACAATAGCATAGTTATGTCAGCAGGGGATTTGTCCAGCATGTCAGCTTAAAGCTCAAAAACCCCTTTTAACAGTTTTGGAACATAACAGGTAGCATCAGTGCTCTCTGAAAAGATAAACAAACCAAACTTCCTCTTTTGAGGAGATTTTGGAGCTGGGCATTTTCAGGGTTGGTTGGCTGGTTGTGGGGTTTTTTGTATGTGTGTTTTCTTTTTCAGACTGAGCCTTTGGTTTACACAGATTTCTATGTTATTGCAGTCCTTAAGAAATAAAGAAAATTATTTAATGTTAAGTAACTGATAGCTTCCATAAAGCTAAACTGCTAGATTCCCTTCACTTCAGGGCACATACACGCTGACATGAAGGATTATTATCCAAAACTAGCTGAAAATAAAAACAGAAGCTAAAGGCCTTGGTCAACCCTTTGGAAAACAACAATAATAATTTGATAAATTTAAAAGGAAAAAGAATAGTTCATATCTGAAGACAGACTTGTGGTCAAGATGCCAGAGGCAAAGCACCAGTACAATATGTATCACAATACTTGTCAATAAAAATAAAGGATTTAATTAAAACCATTTAGATGAGTAGGCAAGACAACTTCCTTTAAAAATGCATTTGCCAGAACCAGTACAAGGGAAAACAGCAGAACTGACTGAAGACTAAGAAATGAAGGTGATTAAAACCCCCAAGTATTTTAAAGCTAAAAACCTCAAATAGTTGAAATCTTATTAGTGGCCTTGCCCATAAGAAATATTTACTCTAGAAGGAACTTCTCACTCAATTTTCTTGGATTTGCCGGGTGTGGGGGCTCATTCTTTAGCATCATATGAATGTCAGATGGAAAAATATGAACAAAGAACAGATCTGACCTAGAATGAAACAGATATTGCTGATGAAATAACACACTGAGATGCGGAAGTAAACATTCTGCATGTCTAGAGTTGCAAACCAAACCCTACCCTGAAGTAAAAAAAATTACTGCCAAGAATATAATCCTAAATTGAAGGTTTCAAACAGAATGAACATTCAAGTCTCAAAACATGCATCCAGTCCTCACTGTTCTCCAGTGTTCAACAGCAATAGCTATCAGATCAGTGCTCTTTGACCACTGACTAGACCTAGACAAAGTATCTGTTCCTGCCAAGGCAGGATCTTGTAAGAGCAGTGTCTGGAAGAAAACAGAAAAGAGGTGGGCAGGAAGTAAAGTATTAAGTTAAATGCCGTAACTTTGAGTTACTGCATCCCAGTCCCTGCTTTCAAGATTAATATAGCAGCTGTCACGACAGCTACTGTAATGTCTATTCTCCCAAAACATGTTCACCAGTCAAAGGGAACAGGACTACTGAAAGGGAAACTATTTTGTGCCTCTCCAGCATCATTTCAAAAAGCTTATCTTGGTTTCAAGAATTAAATAGATCCTGTATCCCTAGCTGCACTTTTGCAGGGAAGCTCTGCAAGTGTAACCCTGGTCCTTACAGCTTGATGAGCTTTCAAAAGAACTGTTCTCTCCATTGTTCAGCAAACAAACAAATAAAAATACCTCTCAATAGCCTAAATAAAGCTAGAAGTTTACAAACTCATCAAGGCAATGGGAAACTGAACAGAAGGCAAGCACTTAAGACCACAGACAACTTCTCCACAGGATTCTACCCTATCTACTCAAGAGATTATATCATTATTGAAAAGATGCCTTTGACATTTTCACCTTTCCAAAGGTAGACACAAAGAGACCAACTGGACGTGTATCTACCCAGGAGAAAACACACCTTTTATTTCTTTTTTTTTTTTCCTCCTAAACTAATACTTAAAGGATAATCCACAAGATGCAGGACACTCCCAAATGGACCAAGCACTGGCTAATAGCACAGTACTTGCATAGTCATTGAAACAAAAAATTCATACTAAGATGAGTTTGATGCTTCCTTAAAAGGGATATTAAATGGCTCCAAGAAAGACCTTGAACTGAACCATAAGAAAAAAACGGTGTAGCTAAGACTTAAATCAGCCCTGATGACAACTTTCCTGCAGAAATATTTAATTTTCTTACAGAGAAGCAACAGATATTAGTGTCTTTGTTCTCCCACAGATTAAAGGTATGGAATTGCCAGATTTTCAGTACTGTAGCTGGTTGCAACACCTAGAAGGCAATTCAAAAGAAATGACTGTAGCAAATATACCAGCAAATGATAGATTTCTAAATAAGCTATCCCAGTTCCTTTATTGTAGTGAAAGCAAAACATGGCTGATTTTTAACTTCCAAAGTTGAATTCCATATGCCCATGTGAAGTGTCTGAAGAACAGCATACCCTACAGCTATTAATTAACATCTTCGTTATGGCTCTCAAGATTATCAATGAGGAAGTTCAACTGCCTGTGAGAAGAACCCTTTCTTAAAAAAAAAAAAAAAAAAAAAAAAAAAAAAGAAAAAGAGAGAACTGGCAACAGATTATTCAGCTAAAACTCAAGATCTTCTGCCCAGAGATACTGCCAAAGATGTTTCAGAACAAGTACTGCTACTTGTGCTGAAACAGTGAATGACTGACATTTAGACCACATCAATGAGAAAGATGTTTCTTCTCCAATCAGCATAAACCTTTAAAGAAAGAGGCACACTTTACTTCTGAGTGAGCTTAACAATGTATATATAAGCAGTAGATGAGACTTCCTCTTGAGCTAAAGCTTGGCCAGAGTTGCCTGAACTCTTTATGACAGCAGAACACAGAAGTCATCAAATCACAATAAAATATTCCTCTCATCTATCTTTGGTAATCTTTCTTGGCATAAAGTATACACCTAATGCTAATGGTCATTTATGATACGGTGAACCACACTCAGGTAAGCAAGCACCAACTATGCCTGTTTAGCAGAATGTACTGGGCAGGATGGAGATATGCTAGTTAAGCAAGAGTAAGTAGGAATCTGCAACACAGCCAAGGCACTCAACAGGAAGATCTCTCATATGGGCACTATTATTCCATTAACTGCTAAAAATCCTTATTCTTGGGCACTTTGTTTAGGATTTGGGGGTGGTTGTTGGTCTTTCTGGTCTGACCTTTTTTCTAGGCGTATATACGTATCCTCTTTACTTCCTTGGGTTTGCTTATAGCACTTGGTGATCTAGGAAGGATCACTTGGAGAGAAGCAATCAACTGCCAGCAGCACAAACTGACTACTTAAGCTTGCACTGATCACTTGAACATATATTGTCTTTAGACTAATTAGACTAACAACCTGCTCAAGATTAAATATGTCAAAACTACATGTAATCCTTCAGGTTCTTTCAATATTAGAGGTTGTGGTTGTACATGATGCTTACAAAAGACTGCACTGCTATTCCCTCTGTGCATCTTAGCCTGTGGCTTTATAGAAGGTGGCCTGTATTCAAAATGAAAAAAGAATTTTGTATCAGGCATTCTGTGGCCATGTACTGATGTCCCTGGTCATTCATTGACTGAAAGCCTGTCATTGACTGAGAGTCTGTCATAGCTTGATTCAGAATGCTATGACAGTACCAGCTATGTCAGGAACGCTATTATACATAAAAGTAAAAACATAAAGCTACATACAGGAATTGATAAGTTATGTTAACATTTTCATCACTATGCCAAGACTGAAGGTTTGTAATAAAAAGTTACACAGCTACTGTAATGTTAAGTTAAAAAAAAAAAAAAAAAAAATCAGTAAGAACTTAGCAAACAAAAGATTACTTACCTTATTAGAGCTCCCAGCCTTAATTCCAACTGGTATTTTGCTCTGAAAACAAAAAAATAAATCAGTTTTTAGACTGCTCATAGAAATCATCATGCCTGATTAAAATCCACAAATTAAATATCATTCCTACAGAGATCGAAGTAAACTTGTTTTTAAATAATTAACTTGCTCCATTACCTTCTCAAATTGTTATAGCCAAACAGTGCTAGAGCTTAGAATAGACTTATTCTTCAAGTTATTTTGTTTTATTGGTAAAATGACTAGGATTTTAAAATATTTTGGTTGTATTTCTGCTTTTGAAATGGAAAACAATTTTATTGTCACTTATTTACATTTAAGCTCTCATTAGTAAATATAGTTAGAATATTATTAGACACTGAAAATTTGCAAAATTTTTAAACAAATAACCTTTTTCTATTTTATATTATTTGACCCATACCTCAGGACAAGGCTCTACATGACAATCCTTGATAGAACAATGGCCATCATCAGCCCAAAATGGGCACGGCCTCTTCAGGTTGACCTAAACATACAAAAGCAAAAGTTTAAAATTGACGCTTACATAAGACAATTTTTGGGAAAAAAAAAAAAAGGAGCTCTCAGTACCAAGAAATTCTTTAAAATCAAAGGAGAGGATACAATGAAAAAGCATTAAATTCAAGTTTGAGGGGTTTTGTGGGAGTCTGGTCGGTTAGTTGAACGACTCTCCCTCTGAGTATGTAAGATGAAGCTTGCTGCAGTAGAATGGTTAATGATAATGGTCTCCAATAGAGACAAATACATAGTATATTAAAGCACAAATTAAATCTCTTACCATTAACTTCAAAACAGTAAATAAACCACTAAAAAGAAGGCAAATCAGTCATATGTTGCTCTAAAATGGTTGTAGTTACGATCAGCTGTACTTGTACTATACTGATCAAGAAAATACATTTGACGTAGGACAGACTAGTGCACAAGTTTCCTAATTCAAATAAGTGCTTGGGTGATTTCAGATTTCAAGAAATAAAACCAGGCAATCATTACTATACATCATAGCTAGTCAAGGAAGAATGAGTATCATAACGTCCTCAAATTAGGGATCTGATATAGTACAAATACAAATAATGAAGAGAAACCACTTCAGAAACATTACCAGCAAACCCCGTGATGATTAGTGCTCCTATTTTTCATGACATGGCACAACCAAGGAAAGAAGTACCACATATATTAGCACATACTACACTGCAAGAGATTAAAACATTTTACTACATTTGGACTGTCAGTGTGAAAATCAATGAAGGAAAAAAAATCCCAGCTTTCTTTTAAATTAGCCTTACACAAAGAAACATCAGTGATAAAACCCACTCTACGTTGCCTGGTTTTGGGGGGAATACAGTAATACAAGCCCAATGGCTCCAGTCACTGAATTGTCAAACCTGAGACTCGGCAATAAAAAAGCCTGAATTTAATTATTTTTTTTTTATTATTATTTTTTTTCTGCCCGGCATTATACATCGTATACTAAACATAAGGGAAACTAGATCAATATGCCTCTGACACAGAACCAGCACAGTATGAAGAATCTGAGATGAATTACAGCCAGATTTTACTCTCTCTAGTCTATTCTACTTATTATTTTATTAATAAATAAAAATAATATAAATATAAATAAAAAGCAGAACTACGGACCTGAAATAAAGAAGCAACAACTTCTGCTCCTTGAAGGATAAATTGTTCTGGGATACTACGTACCCAAATTAAAGTAAAACAAAAAGAATTCCCTCTTCAAGTGTTCTGTCAATACCACAAGAGATCCTCAAAGACTAAAATGTAATGCTTGACTTGCTCAACTGCCCTTCATTACACTAAATTCCTCTACCAAACTTTTCAGCAAGTAAGTTCTCTCTGTATTTTCAACACACACATACAAAGTTAATTGCTATAGAATGTGAAGAAAAGACTGTTTTCCAGGTTTCCATTTTGATATACTTATTCTGCATGACTGGGAATTGTAAATTCAGCTTTAAAATGTTAAAGAGATTCCTCAGTCAAAAAAATTCTAACAAAACATTCAACAGATGGTATGACTTCTTAGAAGTGATGACAACTATCTCCTAGTTACAGTTCAAGCCATGCTAGCACAGATACATTAAAAGCTGAGATTTTAGGTTGCTTCACCCCCTTTTTCCTCTAGTCACTCTACAAACACCATCCCTAGAAAAAAAGAAATTGTAAAATTCTAGAACTTTTTGTACCTGTTCACTCATCATCTTTTTTAAATAAAGCACAAAGTGTTACATTTTACATCACTTTCACAATAAGACCTAATACATAAAACATGCCCCTCCCACCAATTTCTGACAGAAAAAGACCAGCTGACATAGTTAGACTACAACCTCGTCCACAGTAAACTCTAAGAATAAAAAATGCTAACAACTTAGGAAGATACAAGCAACTCATGCAGTAACTTCTTACACAGAGAAAACTGTAAATAAAAGAATACTGCTGTCTAAAGTGCAGGTTAATTCAGAAACAACACCTGCAAATATACTAGTCCTAGATCTGAGACAAACGGAAGTTGTACAGCGCTTGTACTTTAATCAGTACCTATCATTTGCTGACTATATCAAACTTCTGCTTTTTTCAGGGTGTGAAGTATTCATTTATTATCATTTAGAGTATTATTCAATACTTGTCACAGATTAAAAGTTAGACTTGTTATCATGAGGCTTCCATAGTCTGCATGCTTTGATGCATAAAACTATACAGAGACAAAATTTTTTCTTCCTTTCTTTCATTGAGAAGTCTTCCACTATCTAGAAACCACTCAGCACAATTTCAGCAAGAGTTTCAAAAAAAAGTTTTCTTCATCTTTTAAATAAAAATTAGCTAGTCCATTCAGTATTATATATTATATGACTGTTGAACTATAACACAGTGGAAACACTGTGGCTGGTAATTAGAAATGTTCATGATCCAAATTCTGTTACAAACTAAATTACTTCAGATTAGGAGTGTTTTCACACCCAGAAGAAGTATACTTCCCCTATGCTTACTCAGTATTTACTTACTCTGTAGTTGACCTAGATGATCATTGCCCACCCTCACAATTTCCACATGTATCTACATGCTTAACAGCATTTTCATGATTCTTTGCAGGGACATAAAAAAACTCCTCTGCTGCTTATTTAGAATGGAAAGGGTGAAAAAAGATGACTTACTCAGTTTGGTTGTTCAACACAAATTCTTCCCTGTCACATCTGGAAGTACTAAGTAATGTATGGTGACGGGTGGACTGCACAGTGGCCCTTGTAATTGCCCGCTCATTAGGTAGATGGGGTAGTGCTGTAACACACCATTAAAGTATGCTCTGCAGAACCACTGTTGAAATTAAGATTAGCTCTAAACTTATAGGATGAAGTTACTGTTGTATAAACTCCATATACCTGTTGCTCATGCTCTTCAAATACTTTGTTTTGTATCTTTCTGGTGCTTCTGGAGAATCTAATTACTGCTACTATGTGATGTATTATCACTGAAGTTGCACATATGTTGTTTTCCTGAAAAGTGAAGTTAGAACTGTACCATGGAGCAGGAGTTGATTCAGGGTGAAGTTACACATTACTGCTTGCTCAGACTAGAAAAGGAAGATTTCAGCATTTTTTTCTCCTTCCTCACATTCATAACCCTATCTTGCATGAGTTTAACACTTGTCTGATACCAGATCAGCTCAATAGCTTGCTATGTCCTGAGAGGGAAGAAATAAAAATAAAACCCAGCAACTTGCAAGCGAAACATATCTGAAAAGAGAAGTATCAGGCTTCAAAGTCTTATTTTTCTTATTAGTCTAATACAGAGACAAACAGTATTTAAAGTCATTACAAAGTGTTATTACATACTACTTGAAAATTGAGTACTTTTACCAGTTTATCAAAGGAATAACAGCTCTCTAGATAGCAAATACTAAAATTAGAACTAAAACAGCAACTTATAAAAAAAGGAAATCACTGCAATATTTCAGTTCCAAATTACGCAGGTTTCTTAGAAAACAAGTATTGCATGCTGTCAGAAAGCTGCTAATATACAATCCTTTCTAGATGCAGCAGTACAAAGATACTGCCTTTAGTAGTAGTCATGATTTACTGTCACTGACTCCAGGATTAACACAGCAAAAACACAACTTACTACCAACATAACTGTCAGGGACTGAAAACCTGCTACAATCAAATTAAAGAGTCGCTGGCTTCTAAAAGACAACTTAATACAGACAAGTTGATTTAATGTGTAATCCTCCCTATATTTTCTGGATTTTATTTAAATTATTCAGGAAAATATCATTCTAATTGTACCTTGTAATATCTGAAGTAATCACGTTCTTGCAGTTTCTGTATTTTGGGGAAGATCTTGAAAGTATTGAAGTCATCGATGCTTTCTATGTCACACAAACAATCATCTAGGACTCCTGTGAGCTATTAAAAAAAACCATAAAAACTTATTTTAAATCAAGAAATGCAATATTAACTACAGAAAAATCCCCTAAAGAGAAATAGATGGCAAGCAAAAGAAATACTAGTGAAATGCAAATACTTTATTTCTCATCATTAAAATACTCTACAACATACCCAGACACAGAAAATAACAGACCTTAGCACTTTTTTTGAGCTTAACTCCACCTCTACATGCAATGTTAGCCAGACTAACACTCTTTATCTCCTGACAGATTCAGCATATAGAACTTTCTGCAGAATGAGCAGCAAGATTTTCCAAACTACAAAGACAAGGTATATTAGCCCATCAGAGTTCTATACCAAGTATTCTCCTAGCAAATGCTCATTAATTGAGTTGCCTAAAAAAAACCACAATCACACACTGTCATCTTATTTTTATAATTCTTGTCAAAGCATAAGAATGCTTCAGCTAGTTTCTTTATAGGCACTGGATAAAGGGGAATAGGTACTTATCTGCCAAAAAAGTTAGTAGCTGCACAGTTAAATTCTGCAAATACATACTAGGAAAACCAGGTGCAGGCACCTGTACTGTAAGGCTGTAATTCTATTGTGAAATTAAGTCTGAACTTCACAGGTCCCATCCCACTTCTTCTGCCAGGATAGCAAATTGGTTCAAGGTACTGCACTAGCTTAAGACTATGAAAAGGAGTGTACACAAGCGCAGAAACACTACTGCCAGCACAGCAGAGGAAGGCAGGACTATGGCAAGCAGCAGCGGGGAAAGGGAGAACTAACTCAGTAGACTGAGCTATAGCAATACTTTCGCCCAGACCATGACAGTGTCTTAGCAAAAGCTGGAATCAGTGAAAGTGTTTTTCTATGAACATTTGTAGGATAAATTTACTTAAATCCAAACTAACTACTCCTAATCATAGCATCTTGAAAAACTACAAACACGTCTGAAAGGCCTTTCAAACGTGAGTTTGAAGGCTTAAGATCATATGTTAGGGAATGGAATCAAACACTTCTGTTAACTACTACTGTTCTTCAGCCAGAGAACAAATTAGTTGACATACATGATGGCCTAGAAAGCATATAAAATAGGAAAGCCTATCTTGCATGGCCTTGGAAGAGCTTGTAACTATTCCAAGTTTATGCGCAAAAGGAGACGAAGAATATTTTGTGGCGCTTTTTTTCTCCACAAATTTCACACAGATGAGATGATGAAATCATCTAATCTGTTTTATGCATGATAGATCACTACAGAACAGATAACCTTATATAACCAAGCTTGATGTAAAAAAGTCACTAGAAACCAAATTGTAGGCTTCTGTTCTTTTATGAAGCATAAAAGAGGCCTGGAAAATTAGCTTCTCCCAGCCCTCTGTGAGAATAAAGGGGTGAAGGTTTGGCAATAAAGTATTTAAGCAGAAAATTCAACTTAGGTAGATTTTACATTTCCAGAGGCACTAAATAGGCTGTCACAATTCTGCAGAGTAGATATGGACGGCAATGAAGTAAAACTCATTTAAGGGAAGTTACCTTACCCCAAGTCTTTCATACTGTTATGCTTGCCTTGTTAATGCTATCTAGCATCAAACCTGAGCAAACAGCAATTACAGGCTTTTTTACAAAGCCAAGAAAGCTCTCAACCCACATGACTGCCAACTTCAAAGTCAGAAGACAAAACATCGTGTTATTAGTGCTTACAAAAATACCCCCCGACCATGCATTTTAATCTGTAATGATTTCATTCAAATTTTAGAATTTTCTTATCGGTCACGCATAGGCAGAAATGAATTTTGCAGTCTTTACAGGTAACACCATACCACAAAACAAACAACAGTAAATTTCACTGGAATATAAAAAGGCAAAAAAGATAACTTCCAATATTTTGCTCAAATATTTAACTGTATAAACAGTGAAGAACAATTATTAAGCTGAAAGCAGTACAAAAGATCAAAGATATTTTCTTTGGACTCAGGAGATAAAGAGTAGGAAACTATTTTGATGACCACCTCATGGAGCTATCCACTGCTTACAAAAATATTTTTACCATCTATGCAAAACCAAAGATGCTTTTCCAGGGAAAAAATGTTCCAAATAAATATGCAGTAATTACACTCAGCATCAAATCCCCATGGAAAAATAAAAGCTGCAGTCTTACTCAACTAAGATGGCAAACTACTGGAGGTCACCCCTTTGCCAGCTGTCTCCGATAAAAATCTCAATTCTAAGAACAGCTTTCAAAATGCAGTACAGTTTACTTAGAACACTATGAGGTTTCAGAAATAAACCCTCCCCAAAAACTAGACTTTCCTAACAAATTATCAAGAGAAAAAATAATTTGAATAACAAGAGCAAGGAAACAAAATTCTCCATTTCTTTCTCACAACTTTTTCAAAATTGGAACAGTTAGCTCTCTGTATACATAGAACAGCAAAAGCAACGTTTCCTTGGAAGACATGCTCTAAAATTAAACTATGCTATAGCTGCACCAAACCACAATTTATAAAATGGTTTGACAGCACACACGAAACACCAATACTGCACATCAGTGGAGTCAGTTAACAGCACTAATAAAACTGCAACACTGGCTTCTAGTATTCCAGTTGGAGTACTTTTATTAGTCCAGGTGTAGTCTTCAGTGCTCTCACTTACATAATGATGTAACACTCTACGAACATGCAGAAAATTATTTCATTTCTGTCAACATCTGGATCTTCCAGTGAATTCTTTTTTAAACTGGAGATACAAAACTAAGAATGGTGTATTACATAGTTAAAATTACATAAGACTTATTTTGCTATTCATACCATTGTTTTTTGCCTTTTTTGTAACTGAACTATACTAGTGAACTTAGTCCACATATATAGTCAACTGTAGTGTAAGTTATCACAAATTTTATAACAGTGGCCAAATATCATGCTTTCTTTTCATCTGATAATTATTTCTAACTGTATGAGAAACTCTAAAAGCATGAGCCTTCTATAAGCTGTGTTCAAAAACTCATCTGACAGTTGAATAGCTGCTAATTCTTCTCTATTTCCAATATGCTTATCAAAGTATTTCCAGGTATTGTCCAACCTAGCTTAGTTCTTGTACAGGTATGAGAGCTGTACTGGAAATGTTGAACTTCTAACTCATCTTCTCCAAGATAAATCAAACTTTCAGATTAAAAGGTCAATGTCCAACCTGCATCAACTTCTCCTTATGAAATCTGTAAAGAGAAATGTATTCAGTACTTTAACATTAAGAAAAAACTGAATAAATGCATGCACTAACAAGCAGTCTATTCATACAAACAACCTTATTAGTGTTATCACGTTGTTGTACTTAAATTGCTTCAACAATTAGAAGACCACAGGGACACCTTGTTTTGTTCCTTAATGTTTTACTTTGCCATAGTTGCAGAACGAGAGGAAAGCTACAGGTAACATGACTCCAAGAACTACTAGCTAGCTTATCTTTTCCCTGTATAAGTCAAATTCTAAGTATTTAAACTCTAAATACAATATGCTAACAATTTGCTGGAATAGCAGTAACCAATCTCTGCCAAGTGTCATAATAAAACCATGACAGTTAACGGCTTCCTTGAGAATTCAAATTCAATTAGCATTTAGGTACACTAAAACAGCTTCTAAAATAATGGATTTTTAAACCTGATAAAACCTTGAATTACAACAAAAAAAACCCACCTTGCAATTAAAACTATATATGCTAGACTAGTCATTGCTTTGCATGGTCACTTACAATATAGCATGTTACACAAAACAGAAATTTAAAAAATATATGAAAAATGTTAGAACACAGAAGCCAAAATTTGCTCCACATGGACATTGTGAGTTTCCATATAAACTCACTCTAATGTCTTTGACCCAGCTGAAATCCTTCCCTACTTGACATGAACTATTATTTCAGGAACGGTCACACTGCTGATGAACAGCAAACTCTCAACTTGAGACACCTGCCCTTCCGAAACTGTAAAGGCAATTTACAGGAAGAGGCAGCATTCTTATCCTTCTCTACAATGTGGGCAAATAGACACAGACCTAAACACAAGCCAAGCCGGGCCACTGCTATTTCCATCCGACCATATGGCTTCTCACCAACTTCATGAGGACACCAAAGTTTCTGCCTATAGTCAAGGGTATGATCCAACCCAGAACTCTTCAACACAACACCCCACAGACAACAAGCAGAGTTACCTGCCTGAAACAACTCCTCTGTATGTCTGGACCGTTATATACGTGTACTAGCCGTGCTTCCCAGATCGACCAACTTCTCCCCTGACCGCAGCAGCGGGGCCTCACAGACCGGAGGCACCCAACAGATCGGTCCTGCCCTGGACCCCAGCAAGGAGGAACCGCAGGGTATAGAATAGGAAGGACGCGGGCTGCACACTTCAGCGGGAGATCCCCCGACTTCTCCGCCGGGGAGGCTGCACAAGACACGGCCCCGAAGCTGCCCTCTCCCCCACGACTCTCCAAAGCGCCCTCACCACCTCCTCCAGCCCGCGACAAGGAGGACCTCTGCTCTTCCTTTCCTCAGGCACAGGTCCCCAGCCCTGCCCACGGCCGCTGGGGCATCCCTGCCCGGCCACGCTTCTCTTCCCCCTTTCCTCCCCCGCCATGAGGGGGCTCCGGCGCATCGTTCCACCGCTGGTTCCTACCTGGGCCTTAGCTGTCACGACGCAGCCGAGCACCGCCAGCAGCCGCGCTGCCACCCGTGCCCTCACCGCTGTGCTCTGGC
>JANHGB010044685.1:0-23668 GCA_026283785.1 Coracopsis vasa
CATCCTCGTGGCCTCCTCTGGACTTGTTCCAACAGTTCCATGTCCTTTTTATGTTGAGGACACCAGAATTGCACACAGTACTCCAAGTGGGGTCTCATGAGAGCAGAGTGGAGGGGCAGGATGTCTTTCATGTTACTAACTACTGTTGTTATGATATCAACTTCTGTTCCAGGCCCGGAAGCTCATCAGTGACTTTGCCATTATCTTGTCCATTTTGATTTTCTGTGGAATAGATGCCCTGGTAGGTGTGGACACACCAAAACTAATTGTGCCAAGTGAATTCAAGGTAGGTCATTGCCAGTTTGTTTGGTGGCCTTTGGAAGAGGTTCCCTTTTCTACCCATCTGCCATGTATAAAATGACTTGTATAAAATAACAGGAGACCAGTCAGCTGTCTGGAAGGGACTGGTTTACTCACATAATTTTTTTATTAGTATAATTTTGGTTGGATTATATATCTCCTAAATCCTGCCTCTGTACTTTGAACCTTTTGTTGCTATTGATGGGAAGGATGAAATGTCTCAAACCTCAAGTGTCTTCCTGTAGCCTCATTGCTGGAAGTACAAATGTATTTAGGGTGTCATTACCCGTCTATTGTGGCTCTAATGCAAGCTTTCTTTTCCTTGCCCTTAAAAGCCAACCAGCCCTGAGAGGGGTTGGTTTATCCCACCTTTTGGAGGGAACCCGTGGTGGGTATACCTGGCAGCAGCCATCCCTGCACTGCTGGTGACTATCCTCATCTTCATGGACCAGCAGATCACAGCCGTCATCGTCAACAGGAAGGAGCACAAGCTCAAGGTGGGTGTGCATTGTGTCTTCCACATATGCAGAGAGCTGCCTGATGCTTTTTCTGTGCTAGAGATGGAGGAGGGCCTGTGGCAGTGCTGAAGGTACACGCCACCTCAGAGAAGTCATTGCTGGTGCTTAACAGCAGTATTTATTTTGTTAACTAGCATAGAGGGTTTTTTGCCAGAAAAGCCAGTGATTCAGTTGAGTAGCTTGAGCGTTGCACAAGCAGCACTGGCCTTCCTCCTAAAGCAAGAACCCAGTGCAGGGCCAACTCTCAGTGCCTCTTTCAGTAAGCACCTACTCATTTTGATTGGCTTCACCATTCTGCGGCCTGAAGCTTTCCCACATGAGAAGCTTTGAGATTGCTCCTCCCTGCTCCATTGTAAACAGGTCCCGTGCCAGGAAGAGTTGGATTTCACAAAACCAGCCAGCTATTCTGTGCCTTCTAGGGGAAGGAGGGGCCATAGACCCATCACATCCTGCCCACTGCTCATCTGGAAAAGAGGTGGATAGAGCCACAAGACATCAAAGCAGTCCTTCTTTGAGAGGCAGGACTTTTGTTTAAAACTCCCTTTCATGTCAACATAAACCCAAAAGTTTCTTAAAACCTTTACATTTTGGTCTTTCTTTGCAAGTGCTTCACTCTCCAGCTGTAAACATTTGAGAATGGCAAAGAGAACTTGTGAATATAGGCTAGTCAGACCTTGTTTGGTAAAGAGCACTGATGTGAACCATGTCTAAGCTGCTGCCTTAACCTTGCTGCCCGTGCAGCTCAACTCATAGTAGTTCTGGTCTACATTAGTCAAGGGCTGGATGAAGTTCATGTCAGAATCCACCAGTCTTGACCCTAGAGGTGTTGTTTGCCTTGGTAATTCTGCAGGACTCTGCCATTTGAAGAGTTAGAAGAGGAACGAGGGTGCGCATCTGTCCACAAAGATAAAGTTATTTGCTTGCCTGCTCTATTTGTCCATCTGGCATGCTCTGCATTTCCAGCAGGAAATGAGAAATCATTTAACTCAGAAACTGGGGAGAAAATTTGATGCCAATCATTTTGGGTGTTTGCTGGTGTAGGATAAATGCATGCTGTCCTCTGCGTCCAGCAAATACAGTTATACCTCCTACCAAAACTGTTCATTCCCTTACAACAAGCCAGTAAGCTGCAGAGATTTGGGACATACCAAGGGCATAGCCACAGTTGGATGTTATTTAAAGAAGAGCTTTGTATGCACTGACATATAACAGCCTAGGATGTAGTTCTGTTTTTAAAATAAACTTTCCAGACCGGTGCTATGCAGTTTTTCATGCCTTTAGGGTTTTTCCTTGCCCTGCATGGCCAGTTCTATTGAAAAATATTAAATTCATGTAAAAGACAACTCTCCTTTCCTGCTAATGGGGCACGTTTCAAGTAGCCTACCCCGTGAGAGTAAAGACTCCCTCAAAACATGGGTAATGCTGAGTTATTATTTAGATACCTGCTGGAAATTTGAATGGAGCTTTTACTTGGAAAAGAGGAGGATTTTTCCGTTCAGATGGTCACCTGTGGACATTAGACAACCAATGTGTGATTTAAGACTCTCCTCAACCTGACCTGGAGGAGAAAGTCAGAGTAACAGGGGATGGGAAGGGTTTGTTGTGCACAGCGATGAGTGCTGGCTGATGGGCTTATGGGGCTGGTTTAAAAAAAATAACCAAAACCCTCAGAACATCCTTTTTTGCCATCTCAATCTGAGCAGACATGTTCAGTTTATCTGTGACCACATCTTCCTAATCATAGAATCACAGACTAGTTTGGGGTGGAAGGGACCTTAAAGCTCATCCAGTTCCAACCCCCTGCCATGGGCAGGAACACCTTCCACTAGACCATGTTGCTCCAAGCCCCATCCAGCCTGGCCTTGAACACTGCCGGGGATGGGGCAGCCACAGCTTCTCTGGGCAACCTATGACAGTGCCTCATCACTCTCATAGTAAAGATTTCTTCCTAATATCTAGTCAAAATCTCCCCTCAGTCAGCTTGAAGCCATTCTCCCTTGTCCTGTCACTGCCGTCTCTTGCACCCACCTAAGCAGACTTACCATTTTCTTAATCACTGGAGGAATATATTCACTGTTATTTTTCCATGAAGAAGAGGCTCCTCATCTCTTCAGCTTATAGACACACTCAACGTGATAATGCTGTCAGTGCTGGCTGTACTCTTTTAGTAACAAGCTATAAACACTCCAGCAAAGTACTGTTTCATATAAAAACTTTTATTTCCTGCTTCTTTTGTTATGGTCGTGAGGACATTCTTTTGTTTAATTGGGAGTTCTTGAGTCCGATTCTGCTACTCTGCAACAAAAACCAGCTCCATGCACAAAATCTGTGGTGGTCCAGAAGAAGGACAGGGTTTTTCTGCTAGCTCCTTGCTGGAGTCTTGGCAGGGTGTCACTAAGTGCCTGTCCCAGTGCTGCTGGCCAGCCAAGGTAAGCGGTGCACATATGAGGAAAACAGGGAGGACTCTTTATGAGGAGCTGGATTGCTTTCCCTCCTGGGTCACCAAATAGGTCCAGATCATTTGTTCTTTCCAATAAAATCAAATAGAACAGGATTAAAAAAAGGTTAATCTCCTTTCAAGTAGCAAACCTTAGAGATTTGTCAAGTGTTTTTTCTGCAGATCCCTTTCTTTGGTGGCTCTTCTGTTTCTTCGCTTCTTCTCTTGGCGCTTGTGACTGGTGGAGTTCATGTGTTATTTCATTAAAGGATTAAAAAAATAGAAGATCAGAGGTCTTTCAAAAGGAGTGGAGAGTGAAAGCTTTCTCCTTTCAATAGGGTATGAGCCCGTCAGCTGTTCTTGTTGCTTTCCCCAAAAAATCTAAGAGTTGGGTGTTGAGGAAGTTGCCTTCACCACCAGGCACCATCAGCAAGGTTCAGACCAATTGTAAAGACCAAACTGTGAGATCCACCAGCTGATTCTTATCCTGAATGTAGGACTTCACATCTCACTCCAAGGCAGCAAATGGCAAATGTTACCTTTAGGATTTAAAGGGTGCTTAAAGCTCTGTACCCATCTAAGCTGTCACTTACACAGACACGAGGTGACTTGGCTTATGAAGGTACCAATCTAGGCCTCCCACCACCTCAGAAGGAGTCCTCGTAGCAGAACATTCATTTACCTCACCAAATATCCTTTGGTGAAGGTGGTTGTCTTTAACTCATGGGCTGCTGTGTCAAGTTACCTCTGTGAGGAACTATTAGACTGGTCACAGCTTGTACCAGCTGAACCTCCAGGCACCATGTAGTGTCTACAAGGTACCTGGTCTTTTGCCAGACTTGCTTGGAAGCCTGGTGCTCTCCTGTGCTTACTGCATGCTGTTGTCTTCAGAGCTTGCCTGAACTCTTAACACTTACCTGTTTTCCCTGCAGAATCAGGTAATCTGTCCTTTAAGGAGCAATGTCTCCTACTCTGCTGTTTGGATGCCAGAGAGGGAATCTTCATCAGGGACTCTAGCGATAGGACAAGGGGTAATGCGTTCAAACTTAAACAGGGGAAGTTCAGGTTAGATATAAAGAAGTTCTTACTGTGAGGTTGGTGAGGCACTGGAATGGATTGCCCTAAGAAGTAGTAAACGCAGCGTTCAAGGGCAGGTTGGACCGAGCCTTGGACGACGTGGCCTAGTGTGAGGTGTCCCTGCACATGGCAAGGATGTTGGAACTAGATGATCTTAAGATCCCTTCCAACCCAAATCATTCTATGATTCTGTGATTCTTATGACAATTCCTGTGACCAAAAGATGTTGTAGAAGGAAATCGGTTGGAGCCCTGACAGTTTCGTTGGTATTTAGAATAATTAAGCTGAAGGTTACCTGTCTCCCTTCACAGAAAGGTGCTGGATATCACCTGGACTTGTTCTGGGTGGCTATTCTGATGATCATATGCTCCTTTATGGGTCTGCCCTGGTATGTTGCTGCTACTGTCATCTCCATTGCTCACATCGACAGCTTGAAGATGGAGACAGAAACTTCAGCTCCTGGAGAGCAGCCCAAATTTTTGGGAGTGAGGTATGTCAAGCCAGAAAGGCCTTAATTTCCTTGTTTGCCTGCAGAGATCGGTTTGTACTATAAATGGTCTTGCTTCAAGCAGGACACATGCAGAGGTTCTGAGGGAATAGCTCTCTGGCAATTCCGTGGACAAATCCCTGTGTAACTCCTCCAAAGTTTATTCAGCCAGATCAGATGCAGTTTTGCCGCGGTTGAGAAAGGAGATAAATTTGCTGCAGACTTCTTCACCCATGGAAATTGGACATTAGCAAACATGATGGTAAAAAGCGTAAACCTGTCATGCCTAGAGCCATCAGCTCTACTTAATCAAGCAATTTTTTCTGTATTTGATTGCCTTAATTAAGTGAAGTGCTGTCCATAGGAGCACTTCTGGAAATCAACCACTTGTTTAAGTGACTAAATAGAAATTTAATGGTTTAACTTTCAGTGCTCTGAAATATGACTGGCCAAAGTATTTTTGGATGAAGGGGGAAGCTGAAGGCACATGTTCAGCACCCCACGAAGTCCTGCACCATCTGTCCAACTGCTGGAGTACTATAACTGGGACTCAAAATAGGCTACTAATCTAAGAGTGGAGAGCTAGTGATTTATTACCTATTTGCCTGCTATAAATCCTGCTGTACAGAGGATTTGGATTGCTGGTTTCTAACGTTTAATATGTAAACACACTCCTCCTTAGTGAGTAGCAGCACGCTGTTGATCCCCAAACAGCAGAGCCACATACAAAAACTGATCAGGTGTTTGACAAATGGAGGGCTAACAGCAGAGCAAAAGCTGAAGCCATCCTGCTCACCCCATGATTTTGTTTCAGGGAGCAGAGAGTCACGGGAGTCATCGTTTTCGTTCTGACTGGTGTGTCTGTCTTCATGGCTCCCATCCTAAAGGTAAGGATGGCATCTTTTCTGCTTCCTTCTATTCACACAGCCAAGATAGGGCCACCGCCACTGTCAGGCTGTTTTTATGTTACTGAAAAAGCTCATCATTGAAGTGTGGAAAAGAAGATAAGTGAGACCTATATTGCTGATGCAGTTTTACAATTTTCTGGAAGCTTAAATACAAACCTTTTGGAAGGAAAGAGTGACGTTGTTGTAGTGCGCTGGATAGTAATAGTTACCGAGTTCAGGGCTCTGGTGGTCTTGGGGCTGTGACTTTTTTTCATTTCAAGATTTGTCTTCCATGTTTGCATAAAGTTAAGTTTCCTTCTATATTGCACACTTCTGCTGTGCATGTGTTTTATGGAAAATATATTGTGGATAAAGCTTGAGGGCCTGCTGGTGGCATGATGGAAGGACAGTTGGCAATGCAGTAGGGTTGCTGTGTGGAAGACACAGGTTAACAGATGGATATGTTGATTTAAAAGTACATTTGTATTTATTTGAGCGTGCATGCATCTCCACGGAATCACAGACTGGTTTGGGTTGGAAGGGACCTTAAAGCTCATCCAGTCCCAACCCCCTGCCATGGGCAGGGACACCTTGCAGTAGACCAGGTTGCTCCAAGCCCCGTCCAACCTGAACTTGAGCACTGCCAGGGATGAGGCAGGCACAACACAGAAGAATAAGCAGAAATGGTGGCAATGAGCAGAGTCTACAGCTGATGGTATTATCCATGGGTACAGTTTTGGCCAGAAATCTTTGGGACCATTGCCACCACCATGGCAGAGCTGTACCCTGCCTGCTGCGGGTGCCAAGACAGTGTGAGGCTCCTGCAGCAATCAAACTTTCATTCTTTTAGGCTAGATCCTCCTAAAATAGCACATTCTTTATCAATCAGAAGTGATGCCCAGTATGGAAAATGTGTTTCTGGAGGAAGCAGTGCAATTAAATGTGTTTTCTTAATCTGCTGACTTCTTTTTCTTGTGAGTTTAGCCAAGGCTCTGGACAGATGTGCTGCTGATGTGCCATTTAATCTAGGTGGGTAGCTGTTTTCCAAGACCTTGAAATTCGTTGGCACATAGCCACAGAGAAACACATCCTTAGTAGGTCATCAGATCTTGGAAGGAAACTGAAAACCTGCTTAGCCATGTCTTGTGGAGAATACCACCTTCTCCAGGGATGATGGTTTCAGTGGCACCAAGTGCAGGTATTCTGGAGATACCAACGCAGAAGTCCTTCTCCTTGGACTAATGGTATGAGCAGAAGATGTCAGAAGAGTAACATATATATTGGAACAATGGCACTGTGCATCCTAACCCTCTGGTGAAGAAAACAGGTGTATGGAGAAGGAGGTTTTGGTCATGAGGAGGTTGGAAGCCATGGGGACTGCAAGGCACAGGTAGATGTGAGCCTGAAGGGGAGAAGGCAGGCAGAGAGCAGTGATACTGCCTGTGTATGTATAAAGTGGAGAAGGTGGCTTTACAAAGTCAGCGTGTTCCTATTCTTGATTCCTAAGGTTGTTTTTACAACTGGCAAATTTTTGTGTCTTGGTAACAGTTTCCTCCTCTGCACAAACAGGCATTTCCGAGCCCTTAATTTAATGCCTGGTTGGTAATCATTCTGTTTGTTAGTTCATGTGACCTTTCCCTGCAAGATCCCTCTTCCTCTGTTGCACTGGGGTCCATTATTCCCTCCGTTATTGCTTCATTCATTAATTATTTGTCCGTGCTTCCCCTAAGAACGCATATGAGGAAGATCCTGGTGGGAGGACGCCTGAGGATAAATGGGCACGCTCCTCACCCACGTGCCAGTGGGAAGAACCTGGCAGTGTTTCAGGACCTTTAACAAAGTGGCAGGGTCCTCTCCTCGAGAGAACTGCTTGCTAAATCCATTGCAGAACATTGCAGTCTCCTCATGCCAGCGGCAAATTGGACACTAACGATCCCAAATTCAATAAAAACAGGCAATCCAATCTTTGTTTTTTGTGGGTTTTGCAGTGTTTGTGCTGGTTTTGAATGTTCCTATAAATACATTTTTAATTCTGTTGGCTAGCAGCAGGTTTGCTTGGAGTGCCAGAGCCAGCAACCCCGTAGTTAGGGGAATACTTTGCCAAAAGCAAGTCTTCCAGAATGAATGCACTGCTTGCTACTTGCAGGATAATGTACTGAAGTTTCACCTAGGGATGATTTACAGGATTAATTATCATGGGATAGGAAAGTAATATTCGGATATTTTTCTTTCTTTAAAGCTAACAGAACTAGAAGTGGAGGGAAAGAGCAATGTAAATGGGCTAGAAAGCTCAACTCTGAAAGCCTCCTACCCAACTTGCTGGAGGAGATACTATGTTGTCTAATCCCTCACATCCAGTGAGGGCTTTGAATCCCTTGGACACACGCAGCTATGTGAACCACACGCTGGCTTCTCATCCCTCCCCGTGGTGGCCACACTGAACCCTGGCTGTGGCAAAAACTTCTGGCTTTTTGGGTGAAATATCAATGCAGCTCGCTCAAGGAAGGGAATAAATTCATGAGAAAGATTTATTAGGAATCAAGAAGCTTGCAGGGGATGGTAGGGGATAAGACTCAGGGGAGGGAAGGGAAGAATATAGGCAGGGAAGGATGGCACATTGCCTGGTGACATTGGTACTCATGGCCTAAGTGAAATGCATGTATTGGGGATCAAGGCCTCCAGAGGTATGTGCACATCACTGTTTTTGAGCCAGTAAACAACGAATAATGTGGTGGGGAATACGATAAAACACTGCTGTTTGCCTGCTGAATGAGTTACAAGCAGTAGCGCTGGGCACCGGTGTCGTGGGAGCCTTGGCTGGGCCGTGGCTGCCGTTCAGTGGCAGCCGCCCGTCACTGCATCAAGGCTTCCCTTCAGCGACACGGCAGAGCCCTGTCCGTGCTCCTTGGGTTCAAACTAAACCGCACAAAGACTGTTGCTCATTTCCTGCGTGTTACCATGCACCTTCCTCGCTTCCAAAGGGAGATGTCCCCGATGGCAGGACCAGTGATGGAGGAATGGGCAGCATGTAGTACTTAAAGGAGCAGAAACTGGGGTTTGAAAGAACAGTGGCAGTGAAGAAAGTTATTCACTGTCCTGTGTTTGTGAAATTTTATGGATTAATGTGTGTGAAAGATGGAGCAGTCAGAGATTTGGTTCCCATGATGTGTCATCGCCGAGGCAGGATTCATGGATTTCCATGATTTACTGAGCTGGACATACCACAGGATCATGCTGCCTTTTCTTCTTCTCTGCCTTCTGCTTCTCACCAGAAGCCAAGAGGTTTTCACATGGAAAAGATGAAGGGTGGTGGGCACAAGTTACTTTTGAGGCGATTCTGACTGGACACGGGAGGAAAATTTTTCACAATGAGGAAAGCCAGCCACTGGAATAATCTTCTCAGGGTTGTGGTGGAATCCCCAGCGTTGGATACTTTTAATTTGTCTGGACTTGGTGCTGGGACATCTACTCTAGGTCATGCTTTCCCTAGAAAGGTTGGATCTGATGATCCTTGAGGTCCCTTCCAACCCGATATTCTGTGCTACGTGAAAAGCAGGTTGAGGCTTACTGGAACACGTTTACTCCATCTCTTTGTTAATTTGCTGACTGACTGGCACTGCCTGGCTTTGTTCCCTTTAGTTTTTGGAGATACATCGAAGTCAGAAACTAGTTTGAATTGGAAGGGACCTTAAAGCTCATCCACTTCCAATCCCCTGCCATGGGCAGGGACACCTTCCACTAGACCAGGTTGCCCCAGGCCCTGTCCAACCTGGCCTTGAACACTGCCAGGGATGGGGCAGTCACAGCTTCTCTGGACAACCTGTGCCAGCGCCTCAGCACCCTCACAGTGAAGAACTTCTTCCCATTGAATTGGTGGAGCTCAGGGCTTGTTCAGCCCCTGCCCAGCTCCTCGACCGTACAGTGACTGCACAAATGTTCTGGCTCTCGAAACACTAAGTAAGGATTGCTTGCTTTATTACCTGCGTTGTGCATAGGTTTAACTTGATTTGAGTTGATCTGAGGCTAGGAATTGTGTCCACTTGCATGTTAATTGTGCATTGTGTGTGGGGGTTGTTCACTCAGTGTCTCCTGCTCTTCCCCCCACAGTTCATTCCCATGCCTGTGCTCTACGGTGTCTTCCTCTACATGGGTGTTGCTTCCCTCAATGGCGTGCAGGTGAGTCCCTCTGACAGCCAGGAGCTGGCTCCCTGCTGAGCCTTCTCCAGAATATCATATAATCCCAGATTCGTTTGGGTTGGAAGGGACCTTAAAGCTCATCCAGTTCCAACCTCCTGCCATAGGTGGGGACACCTTCCACTAGACCAGGTTGCTCCAAGCCATATCCAACCTGGTTTAGTTGCCAACTATAGCGTAGACCTAGGACCTGCACTTGAGGCAGCTGAGTTAACATGTTTAGTCCACCCTGCACTAAGCACACGTCCATGAGGATAGAGAAGCTCTCTGGGTCTTCTACTGGGTTCTGCTATAGAAAGAAAGCAAGTTGATTCAGGGTCACACTCCATAGTGGAATAATACTTTTGTATCTCTTATATCCTGGGTTTAAATCTCCATTTCTTCTCCTCCCCAGTTCATGGATCGTCTGAAGCTGCTCTTGATGCCTCTAAAACACCAGCCTGACTTCATCTACCTGCGCCACGTCCCGCTGCGCAGGGTCCATCTGTTCACCTTCCTGCAGGTGGTGTGCCTGGCCCTCCTCTGGATCCTCAAGTCAACCGTGGCTGCTATCATATTCCCTGTCATGGTAGGTGTTGTTCTCCTTCACATCCTTTTGCAGCCTTCACCTTCCACTCACGGTCATACCCTCCACGCAAACAGCCTCTCCCTGTTAAATCTTTAGCTTGGGGCTCTGCCTCCATTCTGAGAGAAGACTGTATTGGGTCAATGTTCCCATGGCTGCCTTTCCATGAATCCTCTGGAGGAAAACAAGCCTGGAAAGTTAATTTTTTTCCAGAAAGCTGTAGTTATTTCTGACTGTTTCTGGCTGCCAAGGTTAGATTTCCCATGTTTTCTCCTCGAGCTGCATAACAAATGAGTGGTGCATAGTTTTACTTTTTCAGTCCACACTAATTACCATGCAGAAAATACCTCCCTTGCTTTTAAATAGCACAAAGTGACAAAACCAAGAGTGAGGCTCGCTGCTAAGAGGTGTGCCAAATGGAGGGAAGGATTAGCTGAATCAGCAGCAAAATAAAAGTAATGGGTTTTTTTCCTTGAGCTTGAGTGAAAAGACAATAATGTTGATTCATGTGTTTCACATCAGAGGATGAAATGTAAGTCTATAGGATGCTTGTCCCCCTCCTAATAATGCACATCAGGGTCATGTTCAAACTTATTTTGGATGTTGAGAGATAAAGTGTTCATGATGCAGAGCAGCTGTTTCTTAAATATATACTCTCCAGTCAGTCTGATACAGTATTTCCATGAAAGTATTTCTGTTCCCTTGGTAGCAGGGGAATAATGAAACAGCTTTCTGTGCATTTAGATTACTGCTAGAGGTATAAATATGGGCACTTACACCAAATGAAAACCAAACAAGTGTTATGAGGAGTTTATATGTACGCTTTGCCTCAGGCATCAAAACCTGGGACCATGCGCAATAAATGGGGGAGCACAGAGTAGATCCTTCTCCACCTCTGTGCCTGACCTGTAGCTCAGCTGGAACAGCCATAAGGACAGATGGATTGAGTGTGGATCCAATGAGATCATAGCTGCATGCACAAAGATTCTGCCAAGTCTGGTCTCTGGCATGGACATGGGTTAGACTGCTGAAAAGTCGAAGCTTCATGAAACTCCCTGAAGAAACCTGTGCCAATTTACAGACAAGTAGAACTTCAGTTGTGGGTGCAGTTGGAAAAGGGAAAGCAGAAAACAGAACAAGGTGAAGCGTTTGTTCTCTGCTGCTGGTGAAATGAGAAGAGAAAAGATGATGCATGTGAAAAAAGTCCTCCAAATGTTCTTGCTGGGACACATGCTCGTGTGTAAAGGCATTAAAGATAAGCAGTTCCTACTGAAAGGCTGTTCCATTGCATTTTCATGCTGTTGAAAGCTGAATCTAAGGTCTGGACACTCTTTGCCTGTAAGAGGGAATACGAGTGAACTGAAGACTGCTGAAGTTTTTTACAGTGATGCAAACTCACAGCTTAGATGTAGGTGGGTCTGATGACAAAACCTCAGTTATTTGCGCTCATGAACCAAAAGGCTATAAATTTCCAATCTGCGAAGATCCAGCCAATAACCAAACCTCTGTTTATGTGCAGGAAAAGCACTTTTAATACACAAGTAATTCATAACAGCATAATGACGGGTGTCCACATGGCATCTTTCCACCCCCTAAGTAATTTCTTACTTCTATAATTGCGTCTTGAGTTACGCAAGTCAAAGTTGGAGATCTTCTGCTAGGAACTGTTTGTGCCGTTGATCATCATTGCTCAGAACAAACTTCTTAAAGGCCGTCTGCAGTTGTCAGGGTTATGTCTGTTAGTAGTCAAGTTGAGTTTTCAGCCTGTGAGTCTCGGTAGGCATCTGGTGGTGGTGTGTTTATTTCCAGCCAGAATTGAAGCGTGTGGGATTAAGAAGCAGCATAAAGAGGAATGCACAGTGTTCCCTATTAAAGGTAAATTGTGACTGAGATGTCTCTCTCTGCCTTTTCAGATCCTGGCGCTTGTAGCAGTCAGAAAAGCCATGGACTACCTCTTCTCCCAGCATGACTTAAGCTTTCTTGACGACGTCATTCCAGAAAAGGACAAGAAAAAGAAAGAGGATGAGAAGAAGAAGAAAAAGAAGAAGGGCAGTGTGGACAGTGACAATGATGATGTAAGGAGCTTTCTGGTGTTGTCAAATCACTCATTTCTAGGTAGCTAATCCCAGGGGACAGTCCATGCCCCTCCCCAGCCTCTTTTGAGGCCAAACAGTTCAGTCTTTTGCTGCTGCAGCAAACAAACAGGCTTCCTTTTCTACATTGCCTTCCCATTTCCAGATGTCACCAGCCTGTGGTAGGTCATACTTGCATTGCCAAAAATGAAATCACACTTTCCACAGTAACACTAGATACCTGCTGAGATGTCATGCCCTTTACTAGAACGCCTTTCATCACCCTGCCTGGTTTCATCTTGCCCTCCTCTGCCTTCTCCCCTGTCTCTGTCTTTTACATTTTAGGAGGAGAATGGTTTTCACCAGCAGCTCTGTTGCTTCTGAATGTTTTCTGGTTTCCTTTTTTGATACTTCTTTAATTACTCTTTTTAAAGGCACAAACGTATGTGACTTGTCGCACTGAAGGCAAGACTGCTTTCTGGTGATAATACTCATGACCTAAGTATTTCCAAAGCATACATGCCCTTATGCAGCATACTCTTTGGTCCTACCTTAGGTTGCAGAATGCCCTAAAATAGTGAAATGTAGCTGCTTATGTCGTTGCTGAGCAAGGTGACCTGCCTAGACCAGATCCATGTGCCTTAGATTGTTCTATTTTTTCCTGTATATGTAAGAAGAAGAAATGTAGTCCTCGTGCCTTTGAACATTCTCCTACCCAGGTCTAGCATGAACTCAAATACTACTGTGTAACAGCTTGGGTTCCTGAAGAAGGGCTTTTATATGATGCAGGCAGAGGTAAAATGACTCAAACCTGGACAAAACCCCAAAAACATTTAACACAGCAGGAGAAAGAAATGAGAAGGGATTGCTCTCTGAAAGGAGGCAGGCAGCATGAAAAGTCAGCTGGCCCTTCCTCAAGCCCCCTGCCCAGGTCACTGGCTGGGCTTCGCTCTGTGTTGGAGGGTTTATGCTGGGGGTATCATCTGCATCCTTCCTGCAATGAGCAGATTGACCAAATCAGCCCTCCTTGTGGGGTAGATAATACATCTGATGTCCTCGAGAGAAAGTTGGCACCTCCACGAGCTCCCCCAGACCATCCCGATGCCTGATCTTGCTCAAGTTTGGGTTAACAGAGAAGGCAACCTCAGTATTGGTGGAAGACAAGCTAGAACCTGAATCCTTTATGTAAGAGCTATGTAACACCTCTGCAGATCTGTGTTAGAGGCAACAAAGTCAGTGTATTCCAATGAGAAAATAATGCAAAGACCTGTCTACAAATAATATATGGTGTCTAAAGTGGAGCATGTACACCGCAAGAGGTAAAACTTGGACTTCTTTAGAGGTGATGGTGCGGCATTGTAGGAGGTAGCCTGGACCCATGCCTTGTTAAATCACGCTGAATCCCAGCTAGGGAGATTGGCTCCTATTTCAGACAGCAAGCTGCCTGTTCCCATAATTCCTTCAGTTCCTGAGAGCCAAGGGTTATCATCAGCTGATAACTTGGTGCAAACCAAAATGACGCAAAATGCCCTACTGTATATAGAAAACAGTCAACAAGGGTTTGACTCCATCCCCTCCTCTTGACTGATTTGAATCCAGCAGCACCATATCCTGAGCCATGATGCCCATATTTCCAGTGTGTTCTAAGCTATCTCCTCCCTTCTCAGGCTTTTCATGAATTTCAGGTACAGTATTGATCTAATGCGTAAGAGAATTTATGCAAAATCTTGGTTCTTAACTCTTCTTGTTTTATTTTCAGCACTGGCTTTACCAGCTTCCTGAGCATAGAGCACTTGGCATTATTGGTTTCAGTATTTTTACCCTTTCCCTTCCAGAAATATGCCCCCACAAACTAATTACTCCATTTGCCAAATGAAAACTCAAGCACCTTGGTTTCGTCTCCATTTTTATGTCAAAAAATGCATGGTTCAAGAAAGGCCAGACAATTTTTTATTGTAGTATATAGGGGCTAGTATACAAATTTTCAGTCAGAAGTACTGTGTAATGGTCTTTTCTCCCCTTGGGGTGTTTTTTCCAGCTGCAGATATTTCCTCTGTCTCCTTGTTCATTTTAGATGGGGAAATCTAAAGTAGACCCTGATCATCAGCATTGCTGTTCACAGACCTCTTACGCTGATTTATTAGCATTGAGACGGCGCTAATACGTTGGTGAGGTTACCCAGCTCTTACACTCTGGGATTTGGGGATGGCTTCATTGACTCAGTGCTTCATTGCTCGGCAAGCTTATCTTTATTTGAGCTATGGGTATCCCTCAGCCTCGGAAAAATACTCCCGAGGATACATTTTTGCTTATTGGAATATGAAACGCTGCACTGGATGTCAGTTGTGTTAACAAATAGTTTAGATAATAATAATAATCCAGGGAGAAGGATTCTCTGGCCTCTGCAGTGTTTTCCTGCCCTGATTCAAAGGTCTCCCTCCACACCAGCCGTGTACTCATGTTTAGTTCTCTCCAGGAACAAAGATGTGTTAACATTTCTGGCAAACACCTCCTCACTTCCTTTGCCAAGTTATGCAATATCAGCCTTTCCTTGGTTATGAGAGGTTACTTTTAAGTTTAAAAAGCAAATTAATTCCAAGTACCTTCTACTAAGCATAAGCAAGTGGCTCACTGAAGCCACTGGGGTATAAATGATGCTGGGACCCAAACTCCAGGGACTCCTGTGTATGGCTTCTCTCTGTACTTGTGCCTCTTCTTGACCAGTTTCTCCCAGCTGGCTGGAAGCACTGAATTCTTAGGAGGGCCCTTTGTTAGATGAACTGTTTTACTGGAAATAGAGGTGTGATTAAGACTATGTTTGACTCAGCTTAAGTTAAAGTGGGAGTTGAGACATTCCAGCTGCTGTATCATGTCTGGCCCTATCCTTGTTGAGCAATTGGGAAGTACAAAGAGGGTTTACAGAAATCACAGAGGATTGGGTTTTTTTGCTGAGCTATGTTCTGCTATTGCTGCCTACAGATGCGTTTTCCATCAGTATTTCCTGCAGCCGACTCCAAGGTGAATTGAATGTTGTCCTATAAGCTGGTGGCAAAGGAGCTAGTGAAGTGGGGAAAAGGGAAGAGAATGATCACACCAGATTATTTCTTCAATCTGTTTTACTTTCCTCCTGTGAAGGAAGAGGGAAAGTGGGATGCAGGGGGAACCAGTGGAAGCTAGCAGGCAACTAAGCTAGACGATGCCGGTTTTTCTCCTTTTCTTTTCCTCATTCCTACAGAAACTGTGTGAAGGATAATTTTGATTTGCGGGAGACGATAAGGGAGCGAGCAGTGAAAATATTCTAAGACCTTTTACACGTTTCTTTCACAGTCTGACTGCCCCTACTCAGAAAAAGTCCCAAGTATTAAAATACCAATGGACATCATGGAGCAGGAACCTTTCCTAAGTGGTAGCAAACCTGCTGACAGTGAGTAGAACTAACCTCTTGCATGCCTGCTTGACTCTGACTTGCAGTACAAAGATTTATCTATATTTAGAATGATTTAAACCAGCAAACAAACCAGCCTTCCTGTTACTTGAGAATTACTTTTCCTTGTTCTTTTTTTTTTTCCTCATTTTTAATTTCCAGGCCTCTGATTAATGACAGATTTTGGGGTTGTGAGGGTTTTTTTATTTTCTCATTACAAATTTGATGTTGTTCCTTCTGGTGCCTCCAGCTTAAGCACTTTTTTCCAGCTACTGGCAGGTCTCTTGGCCACTCTTCTCCCCTCTTTTCTGACCCTTCCTGTTTTGTGTTAACTCTGTTGATGGTTTGATTGACTTTTTTCCTCTGAGCCTAGTGTTCTGGATTTGCAGCATGTCTAAACTGCATCGCTGTCCTGTTACTGTTTGCTTCCTTAGTGCCAAGCAGCTGCAAAAATCAGTGCTTAAAAGAATAATTAAGCATGTCCTTGATTGCACATTACACTGATGGTCAGTTGACCATTAACATATTTCCCTTCTTAGGTGATTTGCCTTTGTGCTATTCTGTTGCTTATTAATTTCGTACCTTAATACTTATAATTGGTTATTACCATCTTTATTTTCAGTCATTGAAACTTTCCGTATTATAGCCTTTTAAGTGAGTGATGGGAATAACAACTGACCTTAGCTTTTTTGCATTTGCCCTCACTTTTTACAATACAATGAGCAATGAGATCCATAGAATCACAGAATGGTTTGGGCTGGAAGGGACCTTAAAGCTCATCCAGTTCCAACCCCCTGCCACAGGCAAGGACACCTTCCCCTAGACCAGGCTGCTCAAAGCCCCGTCCAACCTGGTCTTAAACATATCTGAAGATCAATAGGCTGGTTTGTCATGAGGCAGGAGGGGAGAAATACAAATGATAGTAATAAATGGGTGTTGTTGCTGCAAGGGTGGTGGTGGTTTCTAGGAGTAGGACCTAAAGCCACAGATCTTTAGATCCTTAAACTGTTGAGTTTAAGAGCTGGTACCCAAGTATCTTGCTTTTGGTGGCATTTAGATGCCTTAGGCAATCCTAAGCCTTTGCTCTGTGTGTCTTTAGATACAAGAGCACTTAGGGATTGACATTATAAAACAAAGCCAAAGAGGCATTTCCCTGACTATTTAGATATTCTCAGTGTTTTGCTGATAAGGAAAATAAAAGAAAATCCAAAGAGATCCTCCTGATTTTTCTGTGCAAACATCCTGATGTGCTAAAACCAAATTTCATCCTACGTGTTGTTACCCAGGATTTTACAATCAATGCACTGTTTTCAATATCTTTAAGGCTGAAATAGGTAAGAAAAAGATCATTTTATGTCAACCTGTTGGAATGTGCTTTGAAACAGCACAAGGTAAATCACCCATGAGCAGAGCAGTAGTTGGTTTGCCTATTTATGGAATCATAGAATAGTTAGGGTTGGAAAGGACCTTAAGATCATCAAGTTTCAATCCCCCTGCCTTGGGCAGGGACATCTCACACTAAACCATGTCACCCAAGGCTCTGTCCAGCCCGGCCTTGAACACTGCCAGGGATGGAGCATTCACAACTTCACTGTACATTTTTATAATCTAGTAATCGATTTACTGCTTTTAATTGGAAACTAAGCAAAAATAAAATAAAATAAAATAAGGCCCTTTGATTAGAAAAATACCTGGAATCCAGCAAGACTGTGGTATTGTCCTTCACTATAACTGTGCTCTGGGATTCAAGGTATTCTACTTTAGTACAATAATACTGCTGACATTACCTTTCCTTCAGTAATAGCAAGTACATTATTATTATTAATAGAGAGTACACTTCCCCGTGCTGGGTCAGAAAAGGAAAGCCATAACAGGCAAGAAACCACCTGTTTTCTCACAGGGAGTTTGGGTGCAACAGTGAGGAGTGTAGGGTAACTAAAGAGGTGTAGGTAAAAGGTAAGTGTCAAGACCTAAAGGTGGTGAAAGGCTTGGGAAATGAGGCTTTTGGTCATGTTGGCAGTTCAGAGGATTTCATCTTGGTGCTAAGAAAGAGAGAAAATGAGTATTTTTACTCACAAGCTGTGAAATTCATCTGGCAGGCAGTCAGCAGTATAAAAGCATTCCAAATAGATGGAGAAACTGAGGCTGGGCTTGGAGAAGCCATCAATGCTGCAGGCAATGACGAACAAGCCTTTCTTCCCAACAGGAGAAAAATCACCAACATTCCTTGAACGCCACACGTCGTGCTGATACAATTCCTTTCCTTCAATCACACACCATGCCAAGGTAAGCACCCCAAAAAATGCTTTACAATGATGCCTCAAAACCATCTCAACTACGCTTCGTTATAGCAAAAGTCAATGAGGCAAAGTTTCTGTTTCCCCGTAGGAAACTCTGAAAAACCACTTGGAAAGAATTCCCAACACAGGGTTGCAGCAACCTGGTCTAGTGGAAGGTGTCCCTGCCCATGGCAGAGACTTGGAAGTAGATGAGCTTTAAGGTCCCTTCTAAGCCAAACCATCCTATGATTCTATGAGTTTCTAACCCTGAGCTGGAATTGGGAAACTGGAGTCCTGGGGTCTCCACCAGCCTTTGTTAGACCCCAGCTTCAGTACCTGTGGCTGGCTTGGGGTTTAAAAACCAGAAGAAAGGTGTTGATCGACTTAGAAAGTCTAAAAAACACATCTACATGGGAAAAAATAAAACAATTTGGATTGGTTTAGCCTTTAGGAAAAGAAAAGAGACAGACAGTGAGAGAAAATTCCTGCTGTGCTTTCCTTCAGTCATGTAACAGGATGTTGTGAAGAGGAAGTAATCCATTTTCCCATGTCTGTGGTGAAAAAATAGAGTAAATAATAACCTTAAATTGCAGCAGGGTAGAGTTAAGTAGTGATTGCTCAGAGCTCAGCCCAGGCTCAACCCCTTGGATCTCCCAGCACCAGGAATCTGCTCTACACCAAGGCAGTAATACTCCTCTGAAATCATAGAATCCTAGAATGGGTTGAAAGGGACCTTAAAGCTCATCCAGTTCCAACCCCTGCCATGGACAGAGACACCTTCCACTAGACCAGGTTCCTCCAAGCCCCGTTCAACCTGGCTGGAAGTACCTGTGCTTCCAGGAGTGTGCGTGAAGATCATCTCAGTGGCTATAACCAGATTACTTCAAAGGCAGCTGGTGAGAGTTGTCACAGCTCGGTGTGAAGCACAAGTGCCAGATACTCAGAGCTCCTCAGTCCATGAAATTGGTGGGTTTGCCTCCTGGCATGACCAGTGTTGAGACCAACTCATTAATGTGATATATTGGCCTTCTCTTGAGAAGCTGTCTGTGACCACTGCCTGACAAGGTTATTTACTTGGTGTCTACAAGCTGCCAGTTTCAGATAGCTGGTTTGTGTATGCAGATGCAAGGAACTGGTTTCAAGGAGTCAAGAGTTTGTTCCATTGCTCGATGTGACACTCCGTTGGGTGTCTCAGTAAATCCCAGGATCTGCAGCTTTCCCAGTTGCCCCTCTGTTTTCTTCGTAAAGATTGATTTTTTTTCAGGATTTGGGTGCTGGGAAGCTGTGCTGGCAGAAGCTCTGAGCATGGCAGACCATGTTAAGAATGGCCAAGAAGCCTGGAGGCGGTTCCCATACTCACCTTGTCCTTCTTTCTCTTCACAGCCCTCCACGAACTCCAGTAAAAGTTGTGCCTCAAATTAGAATAGACCTTGAGCCTGAAGACAATGGTTATTTCTGGAGGAGCAAGGGAACAGAAACTACTTTGTAATGTGTCTGTCTGTTAAACCTTCTATGGGATTTTGTTTTGTCACTAGCCAAACATTAAAATGCTCTCCGCTCCCCACTGCATAGGTAATGAGACATCCCATGCTGCCCCTCCACCCTTGCCCCTGCAGATCTCCTCTGGTCCTTCCTCACCAGGTTCTCCCACACTGACCAAGACTCGTTTTGCCTTCTCTGTCACCTCGACACGCACCTCATTCACAAGCGGAGGGCAGAAGAACTAAGGATACCATGTCATACCCCTGGGAGATGGCAGAGGAAGCGGCATTACTGTAGTCATGAATCAGTGTCTCTGTGTCCATCTGTCATCTGGCAGAACAAACCTGACCTCCAGGCTCATTCCTTGCTTACCCTGCTGGAAGATGCTGGAAAGTGCTGCTAACACTAACTTGCTCTTAAAGCCTATACTTTTAGTTAACACAGGAAGTAAAAGGAAAAGGTACTTCACTCCCAGCACAGACCAACCATTGCCATCACTGTAGCACGTGTTTTGAAATGTCCCTTTCCTATGCAATTTTTGTTTTTTAAAGAAACACTTTAATGGACTTAATCTGTCAGGTACATGGAAGAGTGTTATTTTCCTAGATTATTTTGTTTAAATTATGGGGGCCTAACCTAAAACTTCTTTTTTTTTTGTTGTCGTTGTTGTTGTCAATTTTTTTAACCTTTTTTTAATTACTGTAAAGAAAAATGAATTTTTCCTGCAGCAGGAAACATATAGTTATGAGTAGTTCTACCTCTTATTTCTAGATGCCAGGCTTTCTGTACAAAACAATGTATTGTACCATATATAATGTGATTTTTACAAAGAAAAAACCCACAAAAACAAAACCACACCACCACAATCTCCAGGACATGGATCAGTCTGATTGACACCTTCTACTCTGAAGCATCTATTTTACTTAAGGTTATGTTATTTTATTCTTTTAATAAGTAACTTCACTATGAAGGAGATGGGATGTCACTTCAGTCTCTTGTGATCTAGGTAGAGTCTTAAATGTAACGCTGGCAAGCAAAATAGGGACTAGCTACTGGCGTCAGTGGACAGATGCTGATTGTATTCCTGTTGTTGATCTCCTACACGGTGTTGTACAAATTACTTCTTTGGAAACACAGGGGGATGTGTGTGCGTGCGTGTATGTCTACGCGTGAGAAGACCCCAAATGCACTTCAGGCACGTTGACGGCACAATGGAAGAGAAAGATAGTTGGGGTTGGCCAACTGGGATGGTTATCACAATGCTCGTGTTTGCCAGGCTCAGAAACATCTGCATCCTCTTCATCCCACATCTATTCACCATCATCTAGAGAATTTACCCTAAATCTTGACTGCAGGGTCCTAGACCCATCCATCCATTCAGCAGGCCCAGGCTTTTGTTTTCAAATCAAGTGAGTGAGTAGCACAGTGGGAGAGATGATTTTTCTCTCTGTGTGCATGTAAATGTGCATTTGGGAAGTTGGAAATTGGAAAGTGTCTTCATCAAGAGATTTTTGTTGATGAAACACGAGGACTACACATGAGACAGTAAAAGCTTCATGAAAGAGAAAAGAACAAAGCCCATCTGTAAGGGCCGATTCCCCGACGGAGAAAAACCCTACCGCAGAGGACAGGCGCGTTGCTGCTTTCTGTTCAAAACCAAAGTCTGTTTTGGTTTTACTTAAGACAATTTCATGGTGGTGCTGAGACCTTTTATGCCAAATTTACTCACTCGTAGTAGCCACATCGGTGAGGGGAGGTGCAGAATAGGGCTGTTCTTTTCTTGCCCAGATGCGCTGTAGGAGCAGCTGGCCACCATACTGCCTGCCCTACAGGGCTTTGGTTGAAGGTTGAGTTGATGGATTCCATTGTACTTTGAGCTTAATAGGAAGAGGATGGAGCTGCAAAGGCGCCTGCACAGCACATACACACATGCACGCGCGTCCATGCATTCCCCTACTCGCTCCCAAGGGGTCTTGGTTCTGGCTTCCATGAAATGTGAGTTGACTTATGGATCAGCATCCTGGGAACCCAGCCTGAATCTGCTTCAGGAAGGCTTGGGAAATGTCAGAAATGGCCAGAGGAGCATCTCTGTGATGCCTTCTGTGGTTATTTGGAGGATGGATAACCTGGGGAGCTCAGTGCTGGCTTCGACAGATGGCTTCCATCCCTTGGTCAACACCAGTCCCTGGCTCCCAAAGGAAAAACAGCCTCCGGATGCTGAGAGTGTGTTGTGTTTTGCCCAGAGTTTTGATTTGTAGAAATCCCAATAACTTGATGGAGGCAAGATCAAACTAGGTGGATAGAGTGAAGCGGCTTCCCATCTGCTGGCACCTGGTGATGTGTCTCCCCAAAAACGAGGTCTTCCACTTCCGAACCGCGTTAAATGTACTTGAAATGTATCGACTGCTGATCTAGAGCTCTCTCTTTTTCACTTTATGGTCTTTATTTTAACCCAAGGGGGCTGTTGTACAGAGCGTTGCTGAAGGGACGGGACAAAGGTTTCTGGAGCTTTCCATGACAAACACACACAGCTCCGGTGACGGGAGCTAAAAGCGTTTCCTTTCCTGGTGCCTGATGGTAGCACTTCATTGGTGGCGGCGTCTCCTTTCTTGGTTATTCCCTTAAAACTCAACACCAAACCCAGCACCTCGTGGCGGGACCCTCACGATGGCCACCAGCTGCAGCCACCTTTGTCCCTGCCCCTGGAGCCCACCTTTCCTTGTCATCGTGGCCGATTCGTCTTCGTGGTTTTATTTTGTTGTATTTTATTCTGGATCAACGCGCACTTTCAGATACTTTTGTTATTGTTTTTAATCCTCTGTGTTTGCTTTGGAGGAAAGGGTAAAACCCGTCATGTAAAATGAAGTGGATCGAGATGGTGGAACGTGAGGGAAAAAAAGCAGAAAACATTTCAATATATTAAAATGATTTTTTTTTTTTCCAGTAGTATAAACCATGAAATTCCTGATAACATTATAGTGTTTTACAGTTTTATGAAGCTTTCTATGGTGACTTTTATGGAATCAAAAGATGAAGATGATGAGATATTTTAGCATTTCTATTTTTCAAAATTAAATGTATACTGAAAATAAAGTAACTTTATGCATTTATTGGAGAGTTTCTGTGTTTTTCCTTGTAAACATGCTCAGTCTTATCTGACTGAATCGAGATCCCTGTATCACTGCTGTCATAATCGCCATTTCCAAGAGGAGATGCTCATGGCTCTCTGGAGGGAGAGGATGCTCAGGGGAGGTCCCACTTAACAAACCATAAAGGAATTCAGGATGTATGGCTGTAAAAGCGAGTTTTCATGCTTGAAAGACTCTCTCTTGAGATAATGTATTGAAGCTCTTTTGGGAGTGGAATGTAAGTTGTTGTCAAGTAAAGGTGAAGAGACCCGAGTCCCATCTGCATGAGGCAGTGGGCACCAGGTAGCAGCAGCAGATGGCAGATGGGTACAAATCCCAGCCCTGCACTAGAGGGTTTCTTGGGGGGTCCTTTTGGTGGGTGCTATTTCAGCCCATTCACATTCTCCTTGGCAGCAGGCTGTGGAGAAAAGTGGAGAATCCTCAGAAGGGTTTTGGTGTCCCCCAGACCTGGGGACCATGGTCATCATGGTGGTGCCAAGGGTTGGTCCCGGGCAGTGATGGGAGACAGGGCTGGTAGGGCTGGAGCATCTCCTCTTGCCAGCCCCATCAACCAGATACTGCCATCAAGCTAGCTAGAAAGCATCACTTGGGACTTCTATAGAAAACACATGGAGAGGGACTTGTTACAAGGGCCTGTAGGGGCAGGACAAGGTGGGGGAATGGCTTAAAACTGACAAAGGGGAGATTCAGATCAGAGATTAGGAAGAAGTTCTTCCCTGCGAGGGTGGTGAGGCCCTGGCACAGGTTGCCCAGAGAAGCTGTGGCTGCCCCATCCCTGGCAGTGTTCAAGGCCAGGT
>JANHGB010044685.1:23748-36575 GCA_026283785.1 Coracopsis vasa
CTGCCCCATCCCTGGCAGTGTTCAAGGCCAGGTTGGACGGGGCTTGGAGCAACCTGGTCTAGTGGAAGGTGTCCCTGGCTGTGGCAGAGGGTTGGAACTGGATGAGCTTTAAGGTCCCTTCCAACCCAAACCCGTCTGTGATTTGATGTAAGGTAGTGCTCATGGCTCTCCATTGCACAATGCTGCAATGCCCAAGCTTGTGAGCCACCGCATGTTTGGCCTCACAGTTTCCTCAGGGTGCTCCTTGCCCCTTCCATAAGCACCAGCCTCTTGCGTGGGAAGTGTTTAAAACATGGTCAGTACGGGCGGTTAGCTCCCTAGCTGGGTTGGATCCGGGCTTGGTTGTCCATCACCAGGTCTCATGGGGGTGAGCACTTTTCCTCCTGGTGTTAGGCACAGTGCGATGAAGCTGGAGGAGATGTTTGCTGAGGACCAGTGTGGTGAAGCCGTTCTGTGTGGCTCAGGTCTGTCATGGTCCTACCTCATCCCATCACTTGGTGGGCAGCAGGACCCTCATCTCAGGGAGCAGCGTGGGTCAGATCCAGAGGGCAGCCAGGAGGCCCTGGAGCGACACAGCACCTCCCACCTGAAAAGGTGGAAGCTCCCCAAGCCCTGGTGGGCAGCTTCTGATGCAAATGAAATGGGACACGTCCCTCGTGCCAGGCTGGGACAAAGGTGACCGGTTGAGCTTTAAGGTCCCCTCCAACCCAACCCATTCTGTGATTCTATGGTTCTGTAATTAGTGGGGTGACAGATGGGGCAGAACTGGGCCCGAACACCAATGCTGATAAACACCACTGATTGATTACACGCAGGGCTTTAGGCTTTTTAAGCCCCTGATAGCCAAGTTGTTGGGACACCGCAGTAGCGACGTCTGCTCTCTATAATGTGTGGAGCAGATCCCTTGCCAGAAGCTTCATGCTCTGGGTGTGCAGGGGTGAGTGATGCTGCTCTGGGCAGAGCCTGGCCTTGGCTCTCGGCTCCCTTCAGCGTGCCCAGGCTTTCAGCATTGGGAAACACCCCTGGGGTATCGCAGTGCGCATGTCTCACCCGGGAAGCTGCAATGGGAGCAAGCCCTGCTGCTTCCCTGTCCTTTGTTTTAATGCGTATCAGCACATTTCCTAGAAACAGGCTTGCAGCAGAGGAGATGTTCTTGGCCTGCCTGAGTGTGTTTCTCCAGTTTTTCTTGGAACCCCGGACAGCAGAGATGTGGAACTGTCACAGGGAAGGATGAAAACCAATTGTTGATGATTTGGGAGAAGAATTGCCAACAGCAGGCTGTAACATGGGGGGGGTGTGTGTGTGTGTGGAATTGGGTCCAGCCCCAGGTCAGTGATAACTGCTGTGTGCCACCACACTGGGAGAGCATCCGGATGCTGATGCAGACAGCTTTAGATTGATGAACATCAAATGCCCCCAGGGAGCCGTCTTTGGGGCGCTCAATGCATGGTTTTGGTATTATCACTTAGTTGTTTAGACCACTAGCTCCTAGGGCTAGAGCTGGGACCTCCTCCTCCCGCCGCCTGCAGCACCGGGCCATGCCCCTTCCCAGCCCTCCCGCCCTTCCAGCAGCAACCAGGGAATTGTTTTTAAGTCTTTATTGCATCTGCAGGAACACATAGGAGCTGTTGCAGGGAGCTGGGGGCTTGGTGGCACCCTCAGTGTTCAAGCATCCCCCATCCCAATTCCCTGTGCTCCTTTCGACGTCCTGCTTCCTTGCTCAGCCCCGGGGTGCATGGCCATGACCCCTTTTCCCCAGCCCCATATCTCCCCCTTCCATCCATGTGTGGCCAGACGAGCACTCCCTGATGCCGGCGTCCCTCAGGGCACCTAGCCTGGCAGGCAGGACCCTCCATCACATGCATCACCCAGCTCCGAGCTCACCTAAAACAGCGGGGTACAGAGCCAAGGGGCAGCCATGGGCACGGGGGTGGCCCCCAGTATGGTGTGGGGTGGGGGGCATGGGTTTACCTTGGAGGCGCAGAACAAGGGGGGTGAGTTTGGGGAGCAGCAGGTGGAGGCGAAGTCTGCTCGCTGCTCCACCAGCTGCCCCAGCAGCTCCGGGCTGGCCGCAGGCATCGTCTGCGTCAGGCTCTCCCGCAGCCTGCGGTGTGGGACACGGGGCATTAGGTACCCATATGGGATTTGGGGGGGGGGCACATGAGGATGGAAGGGAGCAGGGCTGGATGCCCCACGAGGAGTGTGTTGTAGGTTTATGTATATTTTGCTGCTCTTTAGACTCAAAACCACTGCCTCCATCCATGCATCATCAGGATTTTGGCCCAATTGCAATTGTGTCTGCTGATCCAGTCAGGGAGGAGGGAAACGCTTACCTCTTCTTGAAGTCAAGGAAAGTCAACTCAGTGTACTGCCTGCAGAGCCTGTTGGCCTTTTCCAGGAAGGGAGGCAGCTCTTTTCCCATCCTCTGGCGCTGGGTGGCAGAGGATGGTTGTAACCAGGCTGGGAGGAGCCTCTGAGGAGTTTTGGGGTACACAGGGCTGGGGTGGGGACAGAGCAGGATGAGGCAATGGAGCTGTCCCCACTGCTCACCTTGCTGTTCAGGCAGGCAGAGGCATCCTTGGCAAAGCAGCATTCCTCCCTGACATTCTCAGTGGCATCATATAGCTTGCTGAGGAAGACATCGGGGATGTTGGTGTGCCTCCGTGCCAGCTCAAACAGGTACCTGGAGAGGGGAAAACAAGTGGTTGGATGAGGTTTTATTCCTGGTGCTGCTCAGCATGGGATGGGGGCTGCTTTTTGCTCCTTTGTAAAGCCCCTGGAGGTGACACCCCAAGGGAAGAGAGGGTGCTTGCCTGTTATCCTAATAGTCATCTATCCCAGGTGAAACCAGGACATAACCAAAGCATACAGTGAAGATGAGGGCAGAAGGAAGGGTGAGCACCTCAGCCCCATAGGTACCACTCACCTCTTGGCGTGGCGAGCTGCGTCCTCGCTGCAGAGCTGCTCGTTCGTTGGCTTCTGCGCCTCGGGCAGCTTTGGGGCGAGCGCTGGTGGCAGGGCCGAGATGCAGAAGTAGTTCTGCATCAGGTTTTTGCCCTTGCAGCAGTCACCAAACCTCTCATCTCGGGCCGACAGCGCGGCACAGACTTTGGCTGTGTGCTCCGATAACTGCAAGGAGGGGGGCAGAGCGGGTGCGGGGATGGTGGGGCTGAGGACCCCTCACCGGGATGGGGTGAACTCCCACAGCCCTGCTGTGGGCTGGGAGGGGGTTCTGGGGTGGGCTCCAGGCTCCCCTACCTTCTTCTCCATGCAGTCCTCAGCCACCGAGTCGCAGCACTGGGAAAACACCTCGGCAGCATCTTCTGACAGGGGGAAAAGGTCCTCAAAGGAAGCACCAGGCATCTTCTGAGCAAGCGAGGTGAGGTAGCTGCGGGGGCACAAGGTGTATTTGGGAGCCTTTGGGAGCTCAGCTCCCCTTTCCCCTGTGACAGCTCCGAGCAGGGGTTTTGCCATGTACAGATGCGGGATGGAGGTGATGGGGAGCCACGGGGCTTGCTCTGCGCCTCTGCTGTCCACAGAGCCCTTCCTGGACAGAAGGGCAGAAAACGCCATTTCCCCCTTTACCTGAAGGTGAGTTTGTCCTTCCCATACGCCGTGAAGCGGGAGCAAGCCCGGTTTGACATCAGGGTGAGGAGGGACAAGGATTTCCTTTCCAGTTTCTGCCACAAAAAGAAGGATGGAGATGTCATCCGAGGGAAACGGATGCCTTTCCCTGACACCTCTCCTTGGTGCTCACCCGGCTCCCTGGGGAGTGAGGACGGGGACAAGCTCTGTGGTCCAAAGGGCCTCACCTCCTTCAGGAAGCAGGCGGTGGGCATGGGGGAGATGCAGCATGTGGAGACCATGGAAAGAAAGGTCCTGGTGGAGCCCAGGAGCACAGGCAGGGGTGCCTCGCTGTAGCTGCTGGCGTACTCATACAGAAACCTGCGGCAGAGGTGGACGAAGAGACCCAGCACCATGGGGAGGGGTTCAGGAGATCACAGGGTTATAGAATCCCAGACTGGTTTGGGTTAGAAGGGACCCTAAAGCTCATCCAGTTCCAGCCCCTTGCCATGGGCAGGGACACCTCACACTAGACCAGGTTGCTCCAAGCCCTGCCCAGCCTGGCCTTGAACACTGCCAGGGATGGGGCAGCCACAGCTTCTCTGGGCAACCTGTGCCAGGGCCTCACTGCCCTCACAGGGAAGAACTAATTAATAATAATTAATAATTATAATAATAGTTAATAATAATTAATAAACCTAATGCCTAATCTAAATCTCCCCTGTGTCAGGTTAAAGCCATTCCCCCTTGTCCTGTCCCTACAGGCCCTTGACAAAAGCCCCCCTCCAGATTCTTTGTTGGCCACTTTAGGCACTGGAAGTCTGTGGATTTGGGGCATTAGGGCTGCCAGGGAATGGGAGCTCTCTCCAGATACCACCCCATGCTGCTGGCTTATGGCACCAAGCCACTGAGTGGCCTGGTGGCCCCTCTGCAGCCACTCGCACAGGCAATGGCACCCCTCATCCCTTGGGTTAAATCCCATTCCTGGGGCCGGGGCAGCTGCAGGACACCATGACCTTTTACTCTGATGCACTGGTAGCCCCATGGCCACCAAGAGCTGCAGCAGTGATGGTGGAGGGACAAGACCAGGAGGGGCTGGCTTGGTGGGACCCACTCAAGCTCAACTGGGTGTCACTGGTGGGAGCGAGTGCCACCCCCATCCAGGCAGACCTGTCGGCAAAGTCCTTGGGGTCCCTCTTGAAGGCCTGGCAGAGCTCCTCGTTGGAGGGCTGGACGTAGCGGGGCAGCTCCTGGGGTGGGTGCCGCAGTGCAGCCAGGCACAGCTTCTGCTCCAGTCCCTCATGGGCACAGCAGCCGGCAGTGCCGGGGTGAGCTGGGAATGGTGAGCCCTTGCTGCAGGACTTGGCTGAGAGAGCTGAGGACTGCGGGTAGGAGAGGAGGTTATGTGCTAGGGGCCATCCCATCCCATCCCATCCCATCCCATTCCATCCCATCCCATCCCATCCTTGGTTTTGGGGTCCATCACCCAATTTCCATCAACCTCACCCCAGCATCGTAGCAGGAGGGGTCGGCACCATCGGCACAGCAGGTCTCAGCCAGGGAGACGATTTCATGGACAAGGTGGTTGATCTCCTCGAAGGTGGCATTGGAGTATTTCCTGCTGTTGGCAATGATGGTCCTGGGGGCAGGGAGCAAGGGGAGGATGAGCTGGTGGCGCGTTCCTCTCTCATGAAACAAAACTCACATTGCAGCATTGTTCTGCCAAAGCAGGTTTAACACCATCAGCCGGCGCAGGACAGCAGGAGCAGCTGTGGTGCTGCAAGGAATACCAGCGTATTCCTTGGAAATCAGCCTGGGAATAGATTTTCCCTTCCTAATATTATTTTTCTTTAATTATTTTTCTGTCTTGGCTTAGGTGCTGAGTGTCCTGGGAGGGTGAATACAGCAAGAGGTACCTACAGCGTTCGGAAGTTCTCCTTCCCCAGGGTCTTAAACTCCTGGCAGACTTTGTCCCGGACATAAGCTCTACCTGTAATGGCAGGAAAAGAAGGATTTGTGAGCACGATCTGTGCCTGGAATAGTGGCTGGGGAGCTGGGAGCAGGCATGGGGTGGGATTTGGGAAGATGCTGGCTTTGCTTTCCCCTGCAGTGCCACCTCCTGTGCCATTCTCTTTGGGTGGCAACAAAGCCACGTTTCTCCTTCAGTTTCCTACAGAAAATAACCAGGGTTTTTTTGCTTTTTGCCATGGAAACCGATAATTTGAGGAACAACCTATTCCCACTTGAACCCTTATTTTGCTCTCTCTTTCCACTTCCCTCCCTGGCACCAGCATGGGAATGAGGGACGCTACGCCACCACAAACCGTGCTCCAAGCATTAGAGGCATTCCGCCTTGTCCAAATGGACCTTTATGGGTATTTGCAGTGGATGTTGTTGTTTTTTGTGGCAAGGTTTGGAGCTCTGGAGGCAGGACCATGGAGGTCAGGAGCATGCAGCAGTGGAGACATCCCCAGTGACTCCCTCTTCCCTGGAAAAGCACTATTGACTTTTGCTATGATGCACCTTGGTTAGACTTTGACACCAAGCAGGGTAAACACTGATACCAGTATTTACTGGTATTACAGCATGGAGCAGGGTCATGTCCCCAAAACCAAGGGGTTATGTGGCATTGCAGCAAAGGTCACATTGCCCTGGTGGGAAAGAAAGGGTGACTGGGCTTTTGGAGGGCTGGTAACAGTGGGGAGCAAGGGGAAGATGAGCTAAAACACGGTTCTCTTTCCTCAGGGGATCAGCGCTGTCAGTCCTGTCCCAGTGCCTGCTCTCTGCATTTCTTGTCATTTTCAGAAAGCCATGTGGGAGAAGTGAGTTTTGGGGGCTTTTTGGCGGGTGGGAGATCCCCTGCAGGGCAAGCGGTGGCACGGGGCATCCTTGTCATCCGGGGGGTGGGTTTTGCAGTCAAATGGTGCTTGTGAAGGGGTCGGAAAATCTTGTTTTCACTTGAAAGAGAGGAGAAGCCCTGTGATGCTGTCCTGTCCTCTCCCTCCACTCCAACCCCAGCATCTTCCCCTCCCATCTCCTCCAGCATCATCCCAAAGAGGATTCCCAAGTATCAAAACATCATCCCATCCTTTCCCAACCCTCTCTTTGATTCCTGTTCAATGATTTGGCACTGGGCACTGAAAACCTCCGGAGCTGATGGACTCCTTGTCCCTGGGGGCGAGCAAAGCCCCATAGAGGTGACTGATAGATGCCCTTACCTCGGTGCTCGGCGTGCACGGCGGCTAACAGCAGCAGCAGGGCGAGAGCTGCCCTCATGTTGGGGCTGGTTTCCCTCCTCCTGCTGAAAAGCAGCGCTGGGAAACCCATCCCAAGCATTTATATGGAGGCAGTGCTAATTGCAGGGTCAATGATTAATGCTGGCAGCGGGGCAGAGGGCGAGCACCCTTGGCCGGCTGGCCATAGCCTGGGTGCCAGCGCCGCCAAAATCAGACTCATTGGAATTATTAACCTGGCAAAAGGGGGATGTGCTGCTGGGTTATGTTTGGCCTTAGGAAGGCAGAGAGTGGGCACCATGGCCTGAGCCTGCTGCAGAACAGCAAATGCCACCCCAGGTTAGCTGTGTTTGCTGAAGCAAAACCCGACTTGAGCAACCAAATCCCAACTATCCCTTTTCCCAGCCAAGTGTATGGAGAGTTTGCAGATATTTGGAGCAATTGGAATTTGAACTGGCATTCGAATAACCTCTGAATATTGCAGTGGTGGGCTTGTTTCTTGGGACAGACCCACGACAGCTGGGGTCTAGAGGTGGCTCTGGGTTAAACTAGAGGTGACCTCTGTGTACATCCAGATGTGTGCAGAAGTGGGTTTTCTTTCTTTTACTGGCACTATGGGTGCTTTTTCCCTTTGAGCAGCCCCACTGAGGTGAATGTGCCAGCCAAGATGCTCTTCAGTACAGGGACAATGGTTTTAGCCCTGGGGAATAATAAAGCAGAATCAGCAGCATAGTGCAGGTAAAGTGGAGCATTCAGGACATTCTGAGGTCAGAGGAGGGTTTGATTACATGGTGCTTACAGAAGAAACCTGGGTGATGGGCTGCTTGGGTATAAACAGAGTCTCCTTTGTCACTATCCTGTGTGAGTCAAACTAATTTCCCAGTAGCTGGCTGTTGAATGGCCAAAACCCTGGGTATGGGTGAAACCAGGCAGAGAAGAATTGCTTGTGAAATCACTGCAAACCCTGGGGGATGCTCAACAGCTTCTCCAGGGATGAGAAAAATGCTGAAAACCGGTGGTGTGCTGGGGTTGTGCTCACCTGTGCTCAGGTGCTTCTATAGACTGACAGGGGGAGATTGAGATTGGACATTAGGAAGACATTCTACCCTGTGAGGGTGGTGAGGCCTTGGCACAGGGTGCCCAGAGGAGCTGTGGCTGCCCCATCCCTGGCAGTGTTCAAGGCCAGGTTGGATGGGGCTTGGAGCAACTTGGCCCAAGTGACACAGTGGAAGGTGTTCCTGCCTATGGCAGGATGATCTTAAAGTTCCCTTCCAACCCAAACCATTCTATTATTCTATTCCTCCCACTGTTTTACAACATGACAACACTGTTCTAGTGCGTGAAAGAGTCAAAGCAGGCAGCCAAGCACAGGCCATGGTACATAGGATCTGAAGGCTCCACTGTTTTCAGAGTCAATTTTTTCTCTACCAGCTAACTTTACAAACTACTTCCCAGCAATAAGCCAAAATACTCACTGTGGAAACACTGACTCTTAAGTTCCTCATGGATTATCACAAATATGTAGCTACCCTGAGCTCAAATCTTACCTTGGCACTAAGGGTAAAGGAAAGAGGCCAATGAGACTTTCCCCTGTGCTGCTGCTATGTAACCTGCTAGACTATTTTGTTCCCTACTAATCCCTGTTAATGCTGTGCTTCCTTCTTTTCTGCATCTGGAACATGCCTGTATAGAAGGGAACTCAGGAGGCCATTAGCCTCATCGGCCTTATATAGGATCAGTTGTGCCTAAAATACTTCTGCCTGACATTTCTCTAACCTTAAAGTGTCCATATGCCATCCTCCACAGCAATCTATTTCTATTCATATATGTTTCCTATAAATAAACTGAATCTTCTTCACTGTAACTGAAGCCTACTGCTTCCTGCCCTGTAGAATAGATTTTTTTCTTCTTTTCAACGGCCATCCATTTCTTTAATGTCTATTATCATCTCTCTTTGTTGTTTAAGGTGAGAATTTCCAGTTTGTTCCATTTTTCCATTGCGAGTCGCTGTTTCAACCCTGTCATCATTGCTGCTGGTTCTTCTCTGGACACTCTCCAGCTGAGTCATATTGCTCTTGAAGTGTAGTGCCTGGGACTGGATGAACAGATGAGACCTTAGCTGCTGTTTTTATCTGGTTTTATCTGTTACAATCCCTTTAGCCTCCTTCCTGAAACCTGGTCCCTACTTGCGTGTTCTCTGTCCCATGCTTCTGCAGTTGAATTTTTGCCCATTGAAAGGCTATTTTGGGGCCTTTTTAGAAATATGTGAAGAGCTTTTGGAATTCGAATCCTATACCCCAGTGTATTTTCAGTCCCCTCCCACCTCTTTGTCATTTCCATGTGGAATGTGCCCATTTTCCATTCCAGCAGCTAAACTATTATTGAATAGATTGAAAAAGACTTAACAAGGGAGAGTCCCACTTCGTTGTGCTGCTGTACTAATACAGGATGGCAGCAAGGAACAGTACAACGCAACTGTGACAGCACTGTGCTAGTCTGGGAGCACCCAATGCAGGATAGAATCACAGAACCACAGAATGGTTTGGGTTGGAAGGCATCAACTTATGGATTCTGTTTCCTACCTTCCCCTTGGCACTTGCTTGTATCCCTGCAACAGCCTCTTCTGTCAGAACAACACAACTATTTGTGTAGCCAAGTAGTAAACCTGGCTGAGGGGGAAATAACACAAAGAGAAGAAGTATAGCTTATCTATAGCTCTAGATGCATACCCTGAACTAGGTCACTGTGTAGCTTGTGCCCACATAAAGAAGAGAACAGGACAATGTGGCTGGAAGTGTATGCTCACAAGGGGTTTAAGAAAAACTCAGCCCTTGCTGCTGCTCAGAGGAATGGCCTCATGCCCCTATCTGCTGTTCTCTTCTCTTTGGCACAGGGTGTAGTACCTTAAACTGTTCTTGGCTGGGTTAGTTTTCAGTCTGACTGGATCCCTGATCTGGCTGATCACGTACCTAAACAGTCAGGAACATTGGCTAAAGACAGACGTTGGACACAGAGGAAAGGTCTCTAAACAAGTAGCTTCAGGACTGTCTTTCACCTAGCTAAAATGATGTTTTGGCCCAGAAAAGTTTCCTTTACTGCGCCTTCCACCAGATCAGTGTGTGGCAGCACGACTGATAACAAGGACATAGCAGTGTGTCCTGGGGTTGTGGCACCAGGGCCTGAGGTGCCTTCTATGCCGCTAAGGGCCTTCTATCCGCAACTCCAAACCTGCTTCCCACCCCTAGCTCTGTGTCCTCTCCCCCCAGCTGCCTTGGGAATCTTCCCCGGAGCTCCTGGGGCAGTATCTTTCCCTTGTCATTCCCATGCTGTTTGTCCCATGCTGTTGTTCCCATGACCTTGCACCTGCAAACCCCTGATAGTGTGCTCGGCAGGTTCCCATGGGAAGCGATGGCCACCAGCGTGAGAATCACTCCTTCTTCCCCCCTTTCCCTACCCTTTGCTTGTGGCTTTGTGTTTACATTTTAGGGGGCACAGAGCTTAACAACCATCCTCCATGGAGCACCTGCAACACAAGTGGTTACAGCCAATAGCATTTTTGTGGGTCTCAATTAACATCATATCACTACTATGGGAAAGGCACTACAGGGGGGCTGGAGAGGAGTGAGGATTCCCCTCACTTATTTCTCAGCTGCCCACTTAAAAGAGTTCTTCCTTTGCCTTTCCTTTCTCAGTCTCTGGGTTTAGTTTATTTCCACTCTTAGACTGAATGTATGGCCTCAGCTATGAACCCCACTAATAAATCTTGGTGCACATGTACTTGTCCTCACACCCTATATGTGACAAGGGAAAGAAATCCCCCCAACAGTCCTCTTGCTTGAGCAACAACACAGACATCTATTGCAGTGTCTTATAGACAAGGGCACAGCTCCACGCCATTTAAATTAATGGGTTACATGTAATGCAGGGGAGGCAATACATGGCTGAGGTTGGAGGGAGGGTGACAGTGGAATGGCAGCTGCTTTGGATTGGAATAGTGTGAAACCATCCTCTAAGTAGGAAGAAAAGCCATCAATACTCAAAGATTTCCTCTGTGTAGAGGGTTAGCAAGGTTACCTGAACTGGTGTGACCAGAGGAACAGTTCAGGACCAGAAAGCTGCTCAGGAACAGAGACAGGTAGGTCCTGGTGAGCAAGGGGAAGGAACATCAGCAGAGTTGAGAGGTGACAGGACATGGAAGCTGCTCCAGCAGTGGCTGGTGCGGACTGTTGTCCCCTCAGCACCCTGTTATGAGGTTTCACAGTTCCTTTGGAGTTTTTCCAGTACAACTACTGAAAAATTAAACTGAAACATGAGCTGAGAGAATAACCCACTTATTTAAATATAGATTAACCTTCGACGTCAGGCCATTTGTCCCAGCAAACAATCCCTGCACCATGCCGTGAAAGAAAGCCTGAATTAGAAAGCAGAAGTATGTCTCTAAGGCATTTCTAAATCATCAGGGTTTGTTGCAGCTAATCATTGCACTGATGTTTTAGCAGTGAGTAGCTTCTGGAGATGATGCCAACACAGTCATCACGGCTCTGTGTGTTTCAGTGGAAAATATTTGGGGCTAAGCATTGTGTGTGGTTCTTTCAGTAGAAAAATATTTCAAGGAAAGTGTATTTTCATGGTAAATTGCATAGAAAAACGAGGGTGGAGCATGGAAAAAGAGGCAAAAGTTACAAAGAGAAAAAGGCAAAAGCCACATTTTGCAAAAAATTAGTTCAATTATCTGTATATTTTTTGCATTAGCTGCTCCTCTGGTGAGCACTGCTCACAATGTGGTGTAAGGCCTGAGGCTGTACTAATTTCCCCATGGAGCAGCTGTGTAACAGTGTTGTTTATCTTAGGGGATGCCCTGGTACTGAGGAAAGATCCAGGCACAAGTAGCCTGCTCTAAAGGTCATGGAAGCCAAGGGCTTCCCTGGATGGTCCTGACTCCTTGCTCCTTTCCCAAGCTGAACACAAATCCTTACAGGGTTTTTTGGGAAGATGTGGAGAAAATCCTAGGGAAGTACCTGCACACACTGCTGTTCACTGTATAGGCAGGGCAAGTGAAACACAGTTTGTCTCAATGTTAGTTTCCTGTACTGGCCTTGCAGATCCTTTCATGACATGGTGACCATGACATTTCATGACAGATTTAATACTTCACTATTCCTGCTTCTGGGATGGCCAAAAGGATGGATGTCAGCCAGCCCATAGCATTTAGGACATTTTTAACCGCTGCTGATACGACTCTGCCACAGCAGCAGTGGAATTCCCACTGATGATTGAGGTTATGCTGTTATCAGAGAGCCTCTGTAGGGCTGCAGATCCCCCCTATTACTTCCATAAACTGGGGTGTAAAGTCCCTTTGTAAATACGCTTCAGACACTATAAATGTGCCTGGTTCAGGGAGAGCTCCTTCACACACAGAACAAACTATTCTGGAAGAAAGGTCACTTTAAACTAGACTAAAGGCTCTGTTCACATGAGCTTTGGGTCCATGAGGATTTATTTGGTGACGATATTGGCTTAAGTAATTCTGGCTTGTTTCCTCCCACTTCCCTCTCTTCCCACCAATTGTTCATGTGCCACTCCCTGCACTGCGCAGGCAGAACTGTTTGTGTAGCTACATCATGAACAAACAAGGGAACTGATCTAATACAACTAAGCAAGATGAAGAAGTGTTGTTTGTTTTCCCAGATTCTGTGTGATTCATTACCCAGATATATCAATCACTCCTTGGTGGAGACCAGGACAGGTGTAAGCAGAAGAAGTTAGGTGTATGTGGTGGGATGGGACTGCCTGAGCATCACTGCTGCTGCCCATGAAACCACAGACTGAGTTTAGGATTTACGGATGGTAACTGCATGTTGTTGCATTTCTGTCATCTTGGCAGCAAAGATGTTAGAGTAGGATAGACAGAGCGACACCTCAGGGTACAGAATCATGTCACAGAATGGTTTGGGTTGGAAGGGACCTTAAAGCTCATCCAGTTCCAACACCCTGCCACGGGCAGGGACACCTTCCACTAGAGCAGGTTGC
>JANHGB010044686.1:0-16297 GCA_026283785.1 Coracopsis vasa
GTATCAACTCAGGCCCACTCGTTGGAGGGATTAAATAGAGCACTTCCATGACATTAATTAGCGACCACCCTCAGTTCTTTGGGTTTAGTTTCTTAAGAATAACTGATAAACTTGGCTGAGGTAAATACATTATTCCTGCCACTCTTTTATCTCAGTTGTTAATTGTTCTGGGCCTCCTCTAGTTGTTGCAAGGTGTGGAAGATAAGAGGTGATTATTTAGTACAATCTTTCTTGCATGTAGGTTTTTTTGTAAGCAAAATCCTGTTTCTGTGATCATACCAGAAGACAAGCCAATAACAGCAGGTGGCTGCTATGCTGGGATGTCCAAGCCTGCCTTTGCAATGAGTAACAGGCCCAGAAGAAGCAGTCTCCAAGATCTGTTATTCATGTCTTGGCTTTGCGTACTGTGTGTATGCAATTACAAACACAACTGGTATTAGTCCTTGCATTTTAGTAGTTGTCCCAGAGAAACCCACACAGTGGTGAAAAGTCAGCATGTTTCGGAAAAAAATGTTCTCAAACACATTATAGTAAGAGCAGACTGACTCGCCTCTGAGTAACCGTGTGGTATTTTGCGTGTCCTCTGGAGTCTTATCTTCAGTTTGCAGCACTGAAAAAAGTTCCATTCAGGATCCTTCAGCATACCTGCTGATGTCTCTAAATCAAGGCGGAAAGAGGAAAAATAATTCTTCCTTCCCTCTGAGGTCAGTAAAGTCTAACATCTTGGTCTAGAACTGTGGAAGTGAGGATGAATGGTAGGTAGCGTGGAAGAACTGATGGGCCTGAGAATGTCTTTGCAGCTGGAGTTACAAAAAAACCTGCTGGCTGGGAACAGCTAGGCACGTGCTGAGAGAGAGATTTGAGTGCTGTTTGGGACAGCAGAGAAAGGAGCTGGTACATTTACAGCCCTTGTTGTGGGGTAGAAATGCATCTACATTGCCATCTTCTGATGGCTAATTCATTTGACAGCTTAGCAAAATTGCTTCCAAAGTAGCTTCAATAACTCTCTTTAGGACAGCACGTAATTTCCTATAAAATATTTTATTTTTATTCCCTATTAATATAATTAAATTTGATTTGCAACACTACTGAGGTATAGACAAGCTTTTAATGGGTCCCAGGGTAAGTGTGATCAGAAACCATCTTGGGCATTGGCTTCTCCTTGTTTCCAGCTATCATTATACAAAGACAAATTTTATTTCTCTCTTCAGTGTGGCTGCAAATTGCTTAACACCCATTGGCTTCAGTGAGTCTGTAATTGCCTACAGATCACAGACTGACTTCATGGAAGGTGTTAACATCCTCAAAACTGTTGTCGGCTCTTCTTAAAATGTTACGGCTGCCCCTGTACCCAGAGATGGCAGATATGTGGAGCCTTACACGTCGGTATGAGAAAAATCAGTGGTGTGTGTTTTGCTAAATGTTTTGTGCTTCACTTTGGTGGGCAACCTACTCCTACAAGCAGATGGCAGCTGAGCAGGGCCGTGCTGGCTCCCAGGAAACACACCCACTTCAGGCAGTAGAGTATAGACTCCAGGGAGGTTTATAGCCCCTTCTCCTGCAGTGGAACTGGACCCTAAAAAGAAAAAAAAAAAAACAACCAAAAAACAAACAAACCACACACACCAAAAAAACCCAAAAAAACAAACCAAACAAAAAAAAACCAAACAAACAAAACCAAAACCAAAACAAAAGAAACAAACAAACAAACAAAAAAACCCACAAAACCCCACCAACTGTTAAAATGTGCTCTCAAGTCAAGACGACCTTGGAAGACCACGTCAAAGAGCGCCACCTTGTGACATCTGCATTGTGACTTCAGCCTTCCTGGCACAGACGGGTGTTCCCCCGATGCCTGGTGGATAGATCTGTGGATATACCCCAACTGGCTCCATGCTGAGCTAAGTCAACTCCAGCAGGACTTTTTAGCTTAGTGCCATGCTACCGCAGCAGTGCAAGGGCCACACAATGCAAGATGCACTGGGAACTGTGGTGCAGACATGCCCAACAGATCCAGGTTCAGCAAGTCTTATTAGCTCCTGCCCCATGCTAGCCCTCCTGCTTTCAGAATGATTCTGCAGGGTCACCTGAGTGTCTTTGCAGTGTGTTCATCATGTCAGAGGTTCTTGGAGCGTTTATTGACCCAGATGCAGTAGACCTAAGCTGGCTCCATGTACAGTGTGTACACAGAAGCAATTCCAAAGCACCTGAAAGGACAGAGACATTTGGGTAGTTATGCAAGTGCCAGCCAAATCTAGCAGAACCAGCACTGAGCCACAGCCAATAGACCTTGGACTTGAGCTGATATTTGCTGAAGACACTACTGTGCATCTGAACTGCATTCACTGGGTTTTTCTTTAGAAACTGTTTTATTTTGCTAGGTTGGTTTGTTTCTTGGGTTTTTAATACACTTTCCCACTGCCCCAGACAATAAACTGCTGATTAGAAGGAAAAGTTACGTGACTTGCTCAAGATACTTAAAGTGTGCAGGTGGCTGGACCAGTAGAGGAAAAAATGCAGTGATGCTCTTCAGGCGCCATTCAGTCACCTGAATGAGATCCCATCTGGAGTACATTGTGCTTATATACCTCTCACTGTCTCAGCTGACCATCTGAGATTTGCTCCTCAATGGGGCATGATGATCTCCAAGGGTAACATTGTCCTGCTCAATTCCAACTGGGAGAGAAAAATGTGACTATATTCTAAACACACCTGTTTAGAACAGCATCAAAGTAACAGCATCAAAGCAACTTCTCCTGCACTGTAATTTGTGTAGCTCTGTAACTATTCCCTTTTCTGGGCCACAGATTGACACATGTCTTTGTTTTTCCCTTGGGAACAGTACTTGCTTCAGTAGTGTTGATTGGGAAATAACTCTAATATTCTGTGGAATGTTTCTCAGCTGGGTTAATTCCTGATTTGGTTGTTTAGCTACACAAGCACTTTTGACAGTGCAATGGAAAGGGAGATTAGGGATCCTAGAACACCTGGAAGCACAGAGGACACAGGGCCTGTTCAGATCAGCCATTATCAGCCCCACTGCCAAATGCCAAGTCTCATGTTCTTGTAAGAAAATTTTTGTTGATTACAGTGATATAGTGAAACAAGTGTGGCAGTAGTGGGACAATCCTATGTGAATACTTAATGCTATAACTTCAATGGTTTGGGACCAAAAATTGCCTTTTTCATATTTCCTGCACCAAATTAGAGTAGCTGCCCAAGAAGGTACATAACTCTGTTGGTTTGCTTTCCTCTGCTTTAGATCTATCCCACAAAGCCTTACTTAAGAACCAGAAGAATTAAGCATATTGCTATTTCAATTGTCATCACAGAGTGGCTGAGTATTTGTCAGGCTCTCAGTGCTCTCGTGGACGCCTCCACGTGCCCCTTTTTCCAATGAATATTTTTTAAGGTTTTTCTCACAGCTGTAACAACTGGAAATGCTCCCTCCTGCTTTGCCACGGGAGCAGGAATGTTTGGGGTAGGGCTGCATCCCTGAGCCTGGCCCAGGGACTCCCTCTTGCCCTCCTGGCAGTTGCTAGGCAGCCGGCGAGCTCTGTGCGGCAGAGCCAGCACACAACAGCCAGGCATTGCTAGGCAGCCTGAGAGCACAGGAATAATAACATTCAAAATTGCAGCTTTGAGAATGCACAAGATACGAGCAGCACAAAGATAAATAGTGTTACTGTACTTTGACATGACCTTTCTCCCGTAATGTATTTTCACTTGCAGGATTTGTCTTCTGTCTTTACCTCATTTTTCATAAACTCCTCTTCATCCCTCCTGCATGCTTATCTTTGCTCCTCAGCAGTGCTCTAGTGTCAGCAGTCCTTCCTTTTCTGTCACCTCCACTACCATTTTCTCAATTTGTCATCTCAGCTGTTCCCCTCCCACGTTATTCTGGATCCCCTCTTCCCTTGGCCTCTTTCATTCTGGTCTTCACTCTTTCATCTTTCTCAGCTCAGACTCTGGTCACCAGATTGACTCCTGACTTTCCATTTTCACTGCATCAAAGAATTCCTCCCATATCTTCTGTTCCCAGCTCCCGATCTAGGTCCCTTCTGCTGCCATCACTTCCAGCTGCCCATCACAAAGTAGGCTTATCTACTTAATTCCTCAAACTACCGCCAAGGCAGAGGAGGCATCCACCACCTTAAGAGCATGCAAAAAGTGGCGGATCCAGACCGCAGTTATGAAGCCATACATATGCAGAACCTCAAGAAAGCCCATTTCTTTCTTCCTAGACCTAAATTAGGTAACATAGGTATTGTGTGACATGACAAGATGACTTGCTTCTTACACCAGTAACAAGCAAGGCTAAACTATTTTGTCATTAAAACATTTTGAGGAAAGGCTGGCTTCAAAGCAAGCAATTAAAGCAGGAGGTGGATTTCTGGCAGTAATCCTTTTTATTTGCAAATGTTCTTTTATTTAGTGGCTTGGGGGGGGGAGGGCACCCAATGAAAAATTTTTTTTCATATTTTTAAAATATGAAAAAAATCAATCCCATTGCAACGGGTAAGCACTGAGTGAAAGTCAGTACGTTGGATAGACCCATGCAGGTTTGGCCCACACATTAGAGGGCAGGTTGCAATTTCCTGATGAAATAGCTATTTATTGGGGGATACGAAGCCTTTGAAATGGAAGACTCTCTTTGATATGTATATGTGAAATGAAACTTCCCCAGGAAAGGTTTTTCACCCTGCATAGAGCTTCTGGTCAAAAGCAGACAGAGAGACACCTTGCCCTGCATAAAGTAGTATTTGCATAATTAGCTGTGAAAGGGAATATAGCAGATCCAAAGGCAAGTCTTCTGTGTCCTGGGAGTTAATAAGGTTTTCTGGACTGTGCTTACTACACACAGAACTGAAGTGTTTCTTGTGTTCCTTGGAGCATCTCTAATATCCAGGTTTTTCTGTTCTCCATCCGTTCCAAGTCTCCTATGATCCCGGATAACGAAGAGTTGACTGTAATAATTCCATCATCCTGTTTATATGCACCTCAAAATTGATTAGTCCATGCTAATGGCTAAACCTAACTGCAATCTCTAGCCTAATTTATTTCCTATCTTCAGTACTAAGTTTCTGTACATTAATTAGAAAACAGTAAACATCTATGTTTCAGTTCTCAGTGTTTAAGAGCTAGCATTTGATCTATCTCTATGGATATTTTACTTTTTTATCAATTTAAATTATTCATGCATGTCCATTCTTATGCTAAATAAAAAGAAATGAAAGACTTATGAAAACGTTCTTAGCATAATGCAAAGCCTTAATATAAAATTGTGAAGATAATTTAATTGTACAATTGGTAATTTTTCATTGTGTTTGAAGAAATGTGAACATGGATGGGAATTACTTTTATACACTTTCTATTCAAAAGATTGTTTTTTTCCTAAGCACCACAGGTTTTTTTGATGCAGATTAAAAGCATTCGTATTCTGTACTGATTAATTGGTGTGCCTCTTTTGCATTTAAATATATACTTCATTGAATTGCAGCTTTCCCTCAAAAAGGAGAAAAGAAAAAATAATTAAATGATAACATCGTGCCACTACAAAAAGAGTGCTATTTTCCCAATAAAAATAAATATTTGACAGCAATTCTGTAGTGATAGTGTTTATCAGCACAATATTTGGATGGCAAAATAAGGCACAGCATAATAGGTTGGGGGGGTTTTCAGCAAGTGAAAACACATTACAGTTACTGGGTCTGTTCCAGCTCCCAGTGAAAAAGTAAAGCTTCAACTGGAAGCTTTCAACTGAGTGGAGTAGTATTTGAAAAGGAGCATCTTCAATAGGCAAAAGGAATGGGACTGGATGCACTCAACCCTCGGATGTAGTTGCCTACTAGAAAATAATTTCCACGCTAAGATAACATTGACATCCTCCTTGGTATTGTCCCAGTCAGAGCCCAAACACAGACTGTGCAGATAATGAGGGTAAAAGTCATTACACACAGACTGAGGCTATTCTCTGTTGGGAACATTTAAAAATAAATCAGGCCATTTAGTGCCATCCAACGGAATTTAAAGGGTAAGCACGGCTATTCACAAGAAATAGGGGGTTTCTTTCCTGATACTTTTCATTACATAACAGGAACAATCTCTTGTGCCTATGAGATTGATTACATGTCTTAAACTTAGTTTAGATATTAATCACTCAGCAACCACTTATTGTTTCCTGTAGCATAATGCAGTAAAAATTGTCCTTTAATTACCATTAATGAAAGCTACCTGCGGTGAAAGCGAATATATGCCACTGGAAAATTACTTGGTTCAGAGGGCAGCAGTTGCAAATGTGAACAATCTTTATGATGCACAGGCACAATTAGAAGTGAATATGTAAATTACCAGTGGGCAGCTTCCTGCTATGCTCAGCTACTTGGTGTCAACATTAGTTGTGAATGTTTCAATTTATTTGGTCATAACCATAACAATCCCATAGTATATTTCTGGCCAGTGTGTTTCCTAAAGGAACTTAAAAACACTGTCGTGTGATAAAGAAGTACTTACTCAGTTAAAAATGTTTCTAACCTTCTTTAAAATAATTCTGAGTTTGAAATGGGTTAATTATGCTTGCTATCACTTCTCTTTAAATGTCTGACCCTTCACTCTGTATCTGATGTGTTTGTACTTCTCAAAGTTCCTTCACTGCATAAGGTGGAGGCTGTCTAGGTTTTTACGTCAATTGGAAGATGTCTCATAACTTAGTTGCTTATGCACTAAAGGGAAAGAAAAGATTTGTTTAATACTGTTCTGACTGCAAAAGAGATCAAGATGCTATTTTACATGCAAGATATATTATACACAGTTCACTGTACTGTATGTGAAATTTATAGTTAAGCTTTTCCTTGTAATGCTTTGTTTTCAGTTGCTTATACCTTTGCCAATCTTAATTTAGCCCTAGTAGCATGTATTTCTATTTCACACTTTATTTTTCCCCTTCAGGGAATTTCTGAGATGGAAACAGGAAGAAATGCTTTTTTATCAAATCTGTTACAAATATTTCAGCCAAGAGGTTTAAAACCCCAGCAGCTCTACATTTTGAATGAGGACTTTCAAACTCGGCAGGAGGTCATTTTAGGGTCCTACCTCCTGCTCTTCCTGAGAAAACCTCATGACATTTGGTTAATTCCTAAGTTTCTAAAAGCAATATATCTGCATACTCTCAGTGAGTTTTTAAGAGTTAAGATACATCCACTGAGGAACTGGGCTATGTTGATGATGTTTCACTGTGCACTGCAAGGTCCAAGGGATTTTCTCTGGGTTTGTTTTTTTTAAGGATATTGCTGTGATGTATAATGCTATGGAGGGATTGTATTCCCTGGCAAGTAGAATGTAACAATATGATGAATTCTGGGACATGAGATAGTGGAGGGGTTTGCAGGGGTCAGAAGATGGTGCATATACAGGTGTGAAAGAAGAGGAGAAGAATAGGTTAAGAGGAACTATGATTGTTTAGGTATGTGGTGTAACACGATGGGCTGATCATGGCAGAGAATAGGCAGGTTGAGGAGAGCACTAGAAACTAGAGACATTTCCTACACAGGACATAAGCTTGGATTCAAGAACTTATTTTCTCTCAAAAAAATCAAAGAAAACTGCAGACTATCTGCAATAGTTGTCTGCAATCATTGTCAGTTATTCCTGCTATGTAAGTCATTTGCTGTAGACCTGAAAATCAAATCCTGATGTTGGTACTGATGTTGACCACACACTGAACTATTAGCAGGTTGAAACACTACTTTGTCCAGTTAATTAGTAAGTGTCACCCTCTTATGATCTTGCAGACAATGTGATACCTGGCTGGGTATCATCACACAGGCTAATAAAGGAGGCAGGTATTTTTTATCCTAGGAATCTGTTGAAACAGGCTCTCTTTTGAAAACTCTTGTGGTTTCCTGTGGAAGAAAAAGTGTTTTGTCAAAGGAAAAAAAAAGAAAAAAGCTGAATATCTTTGCTGAAATTGCTAATTTACATAATTTTTAATTATTCTTATTGTCTGGCCTGAAAGGTTCCTTATCTCATTTCAGATAAAAGAATATAGCATTCAAATGTTTTCTTATTCTGCACGAGGAAAAGAGGAGCAAATCTAACAAATGGTGCCTCATTCAAAGATACTATGTTTTCCTAACTGAAAAAGCCTCATTTCAGTTACCTGTTTAAGTGTTATCTACAATAGCCTTATGCTGTAATAGTCTATTATAGTAGTCTATTAGAATAATAGAATTGCTATGAAGCGATTTTCCATTACATTTCTGTGATGGGTATAAACTACATCAACCTGTAACAGAAGCCTATAGCTGAAGTTACTCTGTTGCTGCAGTTCAGCTGAAAGCCAGGTGGTGTTGGTTAAAAGAGCAGTTAGTCAGTCACATCTCTGCTACCTTCCAGCATGGTCACCGCTGGCCATGGCACACCAGTGGTAGGCCAGGCTGGTAGCTAATGGTGGCCCATTTCCTGGGCACATTGTAGACACCTGCATTTTCTGCATCAGAGTATCACTTATTTTACTCCTTAAGCAATACTAGTAAGAGTTAGCAAATGACTATGAGAATATTGTGTGTTATCAGTAGAAGATATTAATAGGAATGCCTAGCAGATCACCCAGTCCATCTCTTTAATATGGCAAAATTGTCCTCTGTAATTCATAGCCCAGCTTCTTATGCTATCTAATTTTAAATGTCCCTACTAAAAACGGCCAGGAGCTTCCAATACATCAGCTGTCAGACTGTTCCACAGTCTGCTATGGTACTGCACAACTTGCACAATGCTAAGGGTGACACTACCATGCGACTTTTCACAGATTTGCATACAAATGTACTTTTCAAAGATTTAGTGAAGCCACAGGGGAATATATTTATTTATAAGTGCTCAGGAATCAGGGGCACAGCAACACTCTAACAATTCATGTTTAATCCATTGCTAGGGCTTATTCACAAAATAGATTGTATAAATTATGCTGTCCAATGCATAACCATTTTTGTGTGAAAGTTTTTAATCAAATAAAAGGAAGTATTTTCACTCAAGAACTAGATGATCTCTAAGGTCTATTCCAACCTAAACCATTCTATGATTCTGTGGTTCCATGAAAAGAAAATAAGTAAAAAGGCTTACTCATTGTGAAATAAGGGATTTGCTATGCAGGGTAATACCAAAACAAATTCATGCCTTAATGTATGTCAGAAATCTCACAATAAGAGGCTGGTTTTGTGTGTTTGCCCCTCTCTCCCCGCCCCCCCAAGCAGATCTCTCCGATCATTTGTCTTCTGAATTTGTATAGGAAAGAATCAAAATAGTGAAATAACATCTTTTGTGATCAGTTGGCACGTATTTATTTATTACAGCAATACACCGGTTGTTTTACATGATAGTGGCTAAAACTGCAAACTGTATTTAATATAACTCATATTTCTTAACTTTCTCTGTTGGTTAATAGGAAAAGATTTAGTCACAAGGAGGTTTCTTTATATATAAACCAGCAATCAGAAAGCTAAATTCAGGACACAAACCCTCTACCTGGAGGGTTGGTATGGTTAGTATTTCTTCCTTCTCACTATTCCTGACATTTAAAAATCTGTTTTGATGTTTGATTATATTACTCAATAATTAATCCTGGATAATTAAGCACATCTTCTCTTACCAATTAAAGTTATTTGGTTTTGCTCAACCATTTTTCGACCTCACCCTTGTAGAAAGGAAAGGATAGAAATTTGTTTACTGTAAAACATACTGCCATGTCTATTATTGAGGGAGGGCCACATTACCTGAATGGAACTATGTTACAGAGAGGTGAAAGAATTGATCCTATCTACCTACCTAATTTAGATGTTTAGGACACACCTGACTTCTGTGTGGGTGTGAATGAATGAGCATGTCTACCTCACAAATACTAAAGCATCAATAAAACAAAAAGTGTGTTCCAGCTGGATAGAAATACCTGTTACTGTATTGCCAAAGTGCTTCAGCTCAGCTGTGGGAGCCTTGTTCTTGGCTACAGGACGGCGTTAATCAGCCCCAGTGACAATACCAACTGTGCCATGACCATGGAGGCTTGCTAAGTCATCTGCATCCATGCTAGAGGCTTGTGCTGGCATGGTTTTGTAGCCATGGCTTGGCCAATCCCAGACAGCCCCATCACAAAAAATCCATAGCAAGGACTTGGTCAGCACCTTTAAACTGTTCAACTGAACCTGGTTTACTCTGTCTGAAATGAGTAGAGGAGCATGTAGGAGAGTGGTTCCAGAGGCAGATCGGAGGAGCAGCAGCTGTGGATGTACAAGAGATGGTCACCTCTTCAGCTGTCTTGGAAGTAGCTGTTTGGGAATGACTGAATGCAGCCTGTGTTCATGGAAGGAGTTTTAAAATTATTTAAATTAATAATTATTGGAGTAAAACTTGAAAATTAGTCATTTGTGTCTGTTTGTGTCAGCCTTTGATTGAAGGGGGAATTCGGTTTCACTACAGGATCAGATGACATCCTTGTTCTAGCACCATTCTGCTCTTTTGAATGGTGTCTGATCTGTGAGCTAATCTGATAAATGAAGACCTTCTGTGCACACATGGTATGCATTTTAAAAAGCTTCAGTGTGTTAGCAAACTGCTCTGAATATGGTGGGCCCCACCAAGAAGCACGTAATTTGAGGCACATGAAAAGGAGATGCAGACTAGAGGAAGTAAAGCTGGTCTATTTGGAATAACTGAACAGGCACCACAGAGCTGCTTCCTAGGGTAGGCATGAGCCTTTATTTACTTTTAATGCAATTGTTCTAAATGTGCTTTCTCAAGTAATTTCCAACTCCTTTTCAATAACGTAAACCATCCAAATCCATTGATTTGGGGACTTATCCTGCTTCTTTGTACCACCAAATTTCCCATTTCAAGACATGTGAGACCACTTCATATTTTCAATATCTGAGGTCAAAAATGTAATAGTTTTATCATTTTTTGTGCATCTTTATTCTGTTATCATCGATTCCCTATACCAGGTATGCCAGAGATTCTTTAATTAAATACACTACAGTGATACTTTAGTGATGCAGATGACAGCATCCAGCAAACATGAAACTCTTTCACAATGATGAGAAAATATCTATCTGTGAGTCCTACTGTAAATGCAAATCTGAGTCAGTAAATAAGGGTAATGGCAGGTGGCAGAAATAAAACATAAGGCCAGAATTCCTGACAGCCAAGGGCTCCATCTTGTAAATGTACACAGGAATTAATTTTACTACTGCGAAATCAGTGGGATGCTCAAGATGTTGAGCTTGAACACGTGTATAATCACAGACTTAGTGCTACTGCTATTTTATCTTCAAAATATATGTATTTGGGCTGTGGTTACAGTAGTTTCGTCTCTTTATTGTGAATGTCTCTTGTTCCTTCCTCTGCCTCCAGTGCAGATTTGGAGTTGCTTTTGCAGAAAAAAGGGGCAGCTGTGGTGAGAGTGGGGTTGGAAGGGTTCTGCATCCAAGAGAGCACCCCCCTGCTATGAGAGCCACAGCACAACCCACCTAATCCAGGGAGAAACAGACTCTCCAGTCTCTTCCTTCCATCTGTTTAAAACTAATATATTGCTTTTACCAACAGCTCATAATGTATTTATCAATGTTGTATATCACATCACTACTTTATATGTTATGTATGTACAAAGATATTTGTATATAGATGGTCATTTCATTGTTTCCTCTACTATAAAACAGAAATATGTTTGTGTACTTTCTCCAAAGATTTCAATATTTTTAGAAGTCTTGGAAAAAGGAAGTCAGTAAATAGTGTCCACGTTAGGTTTATCATGACATAGAAGTTGAGGTGTTGGGATAGGCAACCCTACTAATCAAAGCTTTAGTTTTTAAGGCTTTTTTTCCCCAGAACTACCATGCAAAAGAGTGAGAATGCACACCCAAGTTAAGTGAAAACCAACCAACAACTCCCTCCTGCAAAGGTTAGAAACAGGATTGAGCTGCTTATGATGCATGATTTGCTGGGGGAGCTGACATTTATCCCAAGGGCTCATACAAGTCAAAGGTAATCTGCAAAGAAATGTGTAGCTCCCTTTTTAAAAAATAAATCTTTAGAAATTCAGAGGCCTGAATTCCACCTGCAGGATCTCAAACAGACACTGAAACAGCAAAACACCAGGAGACTGAACAGAGCAACTAAAAGATATCTCTAATCACAGTGTTTAAAGTCCAATTTTTTATTTACATTAAAATGAAAATCAAGGGAGATCTAGTTATCTGCAGGTTCTAAATTTAGATCTTCTTAAATCAGCATGTACAGATTAATCACACCCAAGAGTTTTAAATGAGCCAGCAAAGAGCATTATGGATGGTGAATATTCATTTCAGTCAGTTTTTGAATATTAGAGAAGTTCCAGAGCACTGAAAGAAAGCAAAGGTCGTGCCAATCTTGAAAAAAAGATATATTGGTATTGTAGTCTTATACTTAATAGTGATCCCAAGTATATGACAGAATGACTGGTAGGAGATTCCATTAAGAAAGAATTAAAGAAGGATAATTTAATTAATGCAAATCAATAGTAATGTATGGAGAAGTATACATATATTCAGGATAACCCTATCCTGAATATATGAATATAACAATATTCTTTTCCATGAGAATATAAGTTTGACAGATAAATGTAACTGTGTTTTAGAAATGTTTTTATACTTCCATAAAATATCCATCTACATAGAATTTTGATTGAGAAACTACAATAAAATATTAAAAAGAAATTATTATTGTAATAGAAAATCATTATGGTGCAAATTAAATGAAAAAATGGCTGTCAGCCTTCAAATGTCATCATAAAGGCTGTACCAATCTTGACTCCTTGCTAACTTATTTTGAATAACCTACAAGAAAACAATAAAATGACTGCTGATAAAATTTGCAGAGTACAGTGATTAGGAGAGTGACAAAAGAACAGACTGACATGATAGAATCCTCTGATAAGCTACTTGCAAAACCAGCATAACTGAGTACAACCAACTACCGTTTCATCACTCCGAACAAAAGCTTTGAGTACCCACTTAGAATGTGGGTCTTCAGCTACAAGTAGGATATGAGAAGCCTGTGCTTTGAGATCCTCATCTACCTCTACATCCAAGAATCAATTAATTCTGATTTTCCAATGAGAATATTGCATCTGGAGAAGGCAGTACTTCAGTCCTCTATTGCCCCCAACATTAATACAAGTATTCCTATAGCACTGTACCTAGCAGTAGTATCTGTGATTCAAAAAAGATGTCAAAATATTGTAAAGACATGAGAATTAAAGAATTAATTTACTGGAGTGAAAGCATCACTGAAGTCAATTCTATACCAAGGAAATCAAGGGGTTGCTTGATTTCTATTTATAATGGTTCATAGGATTGTTAGAGAACCCTTCAGGAGGATAATAGTGAGCTCTGTAATCCAGCAAACAAAGCCACAGAAAGATTAAAAACTGCTAATAAAAGCTAGGCAAACAAATAGAAGAAACAGGGCGCATTTTGTATTTGTAGGGCAAAATGTAGTACTAACATTTGATTTCAAGATGTTTTAAGCGATCTATTTGACACTGCAGACTTGGGCTCTTTAATGGGTACATCTTTGGTTGAAGACTTACAATGCCTCCCAAAAGTGCCCTCTGCCCTCTGTTAGATTACTCAGTGTGACAAACAGACTCCAATGTAACTGTTGTCACAGTGACCTGGCTGCACAGCTCCCTGCTTAGTTTAGGGCTGCATTTATCTGCAGCAAAGTGACTTGACCTTTAAACGCCTCTGTTTAGGTGCATTCAAAGGCTTCTGTGGATTCAGTGGTCACTTTTATTTCATACAGCTTCAATTGTGTTTCTTGGGTTGCTTTTTTAAAAAAAAAAAATACCAGGGTAATTTACTTAGAAAACTACTCAGGAGGTTCTTTGATTTTTTTTTTTTCCTACTTTTTGGGGAACAAGAACTGACAGCTGTCTTTCCTCATTAACCTTTCCAGCAGCTTTGATATTAAGCTTCTTACGCTTAACACTATGTTATAGTAACTAGAACATTTTAGTGCAAAGGAAAGTGAAAAAGAACACTTAAGACACTTAATTTCCTAATTTTTCATCCACACCATTTATTCATCCAATAATTTTCTGGTTAAGAGTTCTCAGCCTAAAATTATTTCTCTGTTTTAACTGGCAAAACCCAGGAGGTTTTTGATCTTGGTACCCAGGAGGTACAGATCTTGAGGTGTGGTATGCTGCTGTAGTTCACCTGTGTTCCTCCCCGAGTGAAACAGACATGCCTTATTACCCAAAAACTCTGAAGCAGAGATGACTTCTTTATTTCAGTGAAGCAGAAATGACCTAATAGTATAAACTGAAACAGCTCCCTAATGTCAAATTTCTTCCTCAATAAAGCTTCCCAGATAAACTTCCCTGGATAATGTCCAGTATCAGGCCTGACCTGAATATAAGAGCAAAAAAGCTGTGGTTTATAGCTGGAAAAAGTGTCTAGCTGGCACTGGCTTCTAAGGAAGTCTGATTTTTTTACTAGAACTCATATATGAGCAGAGCTGGGTGCTTCTGAGGATTGTAACAAAGTGGTGGTTGAGTGCTGAGACACCCAGTTAAACAGAGTCTTAAATCCTTCTGAGCCTCTTTGTTGGAGGACTCACTCCCGTAAATCATCCCTAATTTGTTAATTAGGTTGTTGAAACCCATTGACCAAAGCCACAGAGTTATATTTTCTGCCTGGATAAGTATCCAAAATGATAAACACGGGCCTGAAAATGCTTAAGTTCAGTTATCTTTGCCAGTTATATTCCAGGTTTCACACAGTGGTAAAAGTGTGTCATGAAAACATTTCCACAAAGTCATTTTTCAGATCTGCTAGAAAGAATAATATCCTTCCTTGCTAGAATTTAATAGAACACACATAAACTAAAGGTGGTTTGTATTTTTCCCTTGCAGATATTGAAAAAAAATCACGAGATCTGTTTGGCTATAAATATGCCATTGCATAAGCACATTAATATCATACAGTCACACTATTTTGTTTGCTACTCCCAAGAGGCATATTACACAAGGATAGGCTTCTCAAACTTTAGCAGCAGTAGCTGTGAAGAAGTACAAATATTGAAACAGAAATAATGTATCAGACATAGCTAGGCCTTGCAGAGTCAAATTCTACTCATTTGCATTATGAAAATGTGCAACACCATAAATATCCCCAAATCAACCAGGTAACCAAATTTGTACCACTGTAAAGGACAGCACAATTTGACCTACAGGTACTGTATTTTTTACTAAAGGGAAAATAATAAGTATTCATTATGGGCTGTCTGGTGCTGGTGTTTATAATAAGACAGTTTGTCATTGCTGCAAGGCAAATACTTTGATACTTTTCAAAGCGCAGTTCATGGCTGTGTTAGGGAACAACATTCTTTAAATGTTATTATAGAATATGTAAAATCTGAGCAATTCTCTTATAACTATCTGCTGGCTCTACAAGAATAATACCTTGAGGCAGTGAGGAAAATGAACTTTATTAAAAATTCCATAAAAGAATTGAATAGTAAGCTCGGAGGAAAACAGAGGGGCTCAAGACAATATGGCACTGCATTATGCTTTAGACCTACACAGATATAAACCTGTAAACGGTTTTGACTTCATAAGTACTGTACAGTTCAATGCAATGTCAAGTGCTGCTAAGTGTCTTTGGAAGTATGATCATATTCTGTTCTTCAAAGGGCATTTTATGAAATGGATCTACGCGTACACTTTTGTTACTGCACCTTCTTTTTTGAAATATGGGAGAAGTGGGGAGGCGTGGGGGGAAACAAAAATGAGGCTCAAAATATTGATTTCTGAAAGACCTGAGATTTCTGAATTGAATAGTTCAAAAGAGGTTTGAAATGGGATATATTACCTTTAACACCTTTGACAACATGGAACCTAACCATTAGGCAAAGCAGCTGCCGTTAATAATGGTTAAAAATAATTCCATTACTTAATCCCCAACTGTGAAATGAGTGGGTACTTCTATATAAGTTATTAAGAGGTGTATCTGAACCACAGAAGGAAACTTCCATCCCCCAAAGCATTCTTGTTTGTTCAAACTAGTCCTTTGCCCAAAGGGCTTTCCCTGAAGAACAGGGATTGGCCTACATAGGTGGGCAAATTTCAGCTGCTGGTTTTTGCCATATTCATGGTAGGTAAATGTCGCTGTTGAGACAGACACGACAAGATGTGCAAGTTCAAATCATCATCTTTATTCTCCGCTTTCACATTTTTATACTCTTTTCAGCAGCACACACATGGGGCAAG
>JANHGB010044687.1:0-13545 GCA_026283785.1 Coracopsis vasa
TTCTTCTTGGGGGTCCCCAAAAGGTTAAGAAAGGAATGTCTGCCCCTAGACCTTGTCTTCTTCCTACTGCCGTATTCCCACAGAAAAGCAGTTTCCATCTTTAGTGGTGCATGGAAGGCCTTACCTTTGGGCTGCTTCAGTAACTATTCATTTTTCTGTATTGCACAGGAAGGTCTGTTTGGAGCTGTCTAAGCACTGCGAGTCCCCACTGAGGGGACAATGACACGGGTAAGGAGTCTTCCTTACTGTTAAGCTGTGATCCTAGCTTGAAATTGGATGACCACATAAAAATGTGAGATTAGTGAGGTGAAAATAAAGATGAAATTCTGACTCAGCTAAAGCTATTGCCTGTTTTGGAATGAATAATAGACAGAATTCCAGCTGTAGCCCACTAAATTACACATACACCTAACTTTGCAACAAGCAAATTGCCAGAGAGAAAAGGCATGGATGCTTGCTTCACTGTCAGACACAAAGATCCAGTGCAAGTATTTTCCCACATAAAGGTTTTCTACCCCTGGTAAACTTAAGTGGCGTCTAACATCAACCTTTTACTTCCCAATTTCCCCTTGATTTTATACCATAAGTTTGGTGTACAACATTAGGCACAAAACCAACATTAAAAGAAAACTTACTTTGTTCTCACCTCAGAGGAAGCTCATGATTTAGTTTCATTTAAGTTTCTCTGAAGTGGCTCCAATATGAAAGCAGAAATTGGTGCACTTTAGAACAGGGCCCCAGAACACCTTCTGCAACTCTGAAGTAAAATCACTTCCACAGGAACTTATGAAATTTTAAAGGAGTAACTCAGACAAAAGAGTAACATTTACATGATTTAACACATCTTCTAGTGAAATAAAAGAAAACATATTTAATTTGCCTCTCATTCAAGTCTATTTTCTATGTGGTGGATAGCACTGTATCAGGTACACACTTTCAGACCAAGACAGAAATGGACAATAGACCACTTGAGAGTTTCACTGCACAACAGCAATGTGCAGATCTTTACACCTCAGCATTCTCTCCTCTTCAGTCTAGAGAAGACCTCAACTATCTTCTACTACTTACACAGCAACTGCAGTTACTTCCATGCTCTACACTAAGCCAAGCTATGCTCTGCACTCATCAACACCAATGAAATACACACAAAATAAAGTAGAAAAGAAGAAAAGAATAAAAAATAGGAAAAAAACCCCACAGATGTCTTTCAAAATTGCTGAAACTTCTGATGAGGTTATGTTGCTTTGTTTTTTTTTCATGTATTACCTTATTTTTAGAAAACACTTGCACATCTGCTATGTAAGAGAAATTAATACTGATGTGAAATTAGTAATTTTGCCATTTGAGGTAATGAAAACTTGAAAAATAGAAACATGTTCTATGATAAATTTATGTTGAATACTAGTTTTCTATAAGAATTTTGACTAAATACAGACCAGTTTTTCTTGAAAAGTTTGCCCTTACTTTGACTAAAATATGCGTAGCAAAATAATACATTACTAGAATATAAACAAAGTCAAGTCAATCTTGTATTAACTCAGGGGATGGGGGGTGAAGAAATGAAAACTAGCAGTTGAGAAGGCCCAAAATTGAGATTTCCAACTACATTCTGTAAGAATATGCAGAGTTCTGGTCCTCACATTCAAGGTAAATAGATTTAAGCATTAATGTGCAGTGGAAGACAGCTGGGGAAGAGGAAGACAGTGGTAACAGTGGAGTATAGCTACTGCACATTGCCAGTTTTACAAGAGTTACAAAGTTAGGAGAGCAAAATATTGCTGCCTGTAAATACACTGTGATAAGCATGAGGGAGGGAGAAGCACTGCTTTTTCAGGACCAGAGAACAAATAATTTCAAGGACAAACTTGTGTGAACTGATCATGCATGTATTAAGGCTATATAAGTAAAAATGTTTTTAGCTATTCCACCATCACATTCCTGGATCATGTTATCAAGTGAGAGGTGGAGCAAGAAATTTATAGTCATGTATAATAAATTCCATAAAAGTGTCTGCATGATGTTGTCATAATGAAGCAGGGGACCACAATTAATGACTTAGTCTTACTTTCTCTTATGACAATGAAGGAATTTATTTATCCTATACACATGGAAATTTGTGTGCCTGCAGACGACATAAGGGTCAGAGAGGTCATAAAAAAAGCAAAGAAGATATAGAGATCCTCATGTTCACCACCGAAGTCCAATTATTGTTCAGAATATCATACAAACAAAATCTTCCATTCCATTCTAATCATCTATTGTATCAGCAACAATATAATACAGTTTCAAAACCTTCCTAAAACTGCCTAGATAATAAAAGATTTTGAACTAGAGACTTAACACCAATAACCTTTCAGCTAATTTGAAACTGCCACAGAATGAAACAAGTCTATCAGTACAGACTTACCCCTTTGTGTGCTCAGCATTTGTTACAAGGCAGCACATTAATTCTCTTTAAGTCTCAGCTTTTATACAGGCCTTAGTGTCCCTGTGTGAAACCAGAATGCAACTGGAAAGGAGGTGGTGAGATGTGACACATTCTTTTTCTTGATGCACAGTATTCACGTTTCATTTGATGCAGTAACATGTATAACTTAATTTATTTGATGCTGCAGCTTAAAAATCTGCAACCACAGATACATTTCATGATATTTCTAATAAAAACTACTATAGTTTTAAAAGAAAAAGACATTTTGGAATTAATATTATTATATAAAGATAAGCAGATATATAATTTTTATACTCAAACCTGTTTGAAAAGGAATACCTTAAATACATATGCCTTGAAAAGTAGCTGATTCTACAGCATCCAGCTAGCATTTATGAAAGATGAACGAAATTCTTCTATTTTTAGAACATTTAAAGATAGATGACTAGTTAAAACAATATTTCAAAAGCAGAATCCTGATCAAAGATAACATCTTAAACCAATATGGACTTTCAGGTGTTTACTCAATATGCACAGCCAGTCTTAACGAAAATTTCCTGCAGAAATTCTCTGTCCCTACACAGTGGCATATTTTTCACATTTTCCAGAAGACAAAAACATTTTGCCAAGGAAATTTCAACACTTCCGTTGTGGGTTATAGAGATTTAAAGCTGGTCTCAGAAGCATCACTGACACAAGGGTATTACTCTCAGAAACAACTGAGACCCTGTAGCTTAGAAAAACATTTGCAGTGACCATTTTTGTGGTTTTAGCCTCTGCTAAAAACATTGAATCTGCTATTGGGATTTTGTCTACATTAAGTAGCTCTTTGTTTGCAATAAAATAAGAATCCTGTGTGTTGAATGCTAAATGGGTATATAATAATGATCCAACAAAACACTTCACTTTGAAGGGTTTGCTCCTTCATACCTGGCTGTTTAGACAAGGGGCCTCGTTTTCAAAACCAGTTGATATTGTGATTTCCATGGAAGTCATTAGTAACACTCTGTACTTCAAAACCTTTGCACTCTAAATAGCATTCCAAGAAACTTCTCTTAATCCAAAATAATGGAAACCCTGCTGCAGCTCTATTTGATACTGAATAAGTCTAAAGTTATGAGGGGCTTTCTAATTGCTGGGACTTCTTCAGCTCCGCCCCTGGCAGTGCATGGGAGCTGGGCTCACTGCACCACTGATCTTTCCATGACATTAGAAAATCAAATCTCCCATATCCAAGGAGAGTTTGTTACCTGGTGAGTACTGGGTTGCTTTGGAGATGAGAATGGGATAGCCATACCAACTTCTTTCAGTAAACCTGGGTCACTGTGAATTGAAGACAAGAGACAGGGGCCATAAATACATCATTTAAAGAAAGAAGGTCTGTAGCCTTTGCCTTTCTAGCCTTGTGTAGCTGTCAAGCTGCTGCAGGGCAAGATTTTGCATATAAATCAATGCCACAGGGTGATTTTCCCTGAATAATTATGGCTTGTATCGAAATCTCATTTACCTCCTCCCCTAAGAAACAAGAACTAATGACAGTATGTGGATATAGGGGAAAATAAAGAGAATAAAGTTTGGGATTTAAATAAATTAAGATACTGCTGCTAATTGTAAGATTTGCAGAGTACATTAACCTGCATGCAACCACCATGACACCAAGACTATACTGCTACCAACAGAATCTGGGGAGTCCCCCTGGTAACGGAGTCTCTGCTGTTTGCTTCAGGTAATGTTTCACACAGACATAATTTGCTAGTTGCTCTGAGCAACTGGGCATAGAGTTCACTTCTTTGTCCTAATTTGATGATGTGGATTTCTTAAGGAGGATAAAGATCTTTTACATTTTGTCACTATTTTTGTTGCCCATTTTTCTAATAAATCACAAAGATCAAGAACTATGCCGAAAGCCAAAACTCAAGTAGAAAGCGGGAGAAAGAAAAGCTCAGTAAAATTTTATTTTCCTCATCATTGGCTCTTTCATAGCCCAATAATCCATTTCTGAGACAGATTCTAATCTCAGATGCAGTGTGGGCATCTTAGCATACCTAAGAAAAATCTGTTAATGTGCATCATGTGTGATATTAGAATCTGGCCCTTCCATTGTAGATGGAACATTTGCATAAAGCTCTTATGACTTTTTATAATGGCCATATTTTCTAATATTTGCAACTGTGCACATTTTTGCCTGAATTGGCTGTCATTTCACAGATGTCAATTATGAAAAGCCCTCACATATGGCAACTACAAAAATAAATTTGTCTAAGGCTGTGAACAGACAAATTTACCCCCAAACTCCTTTTCTAAGAGCTTGGGTCATGCATGCTGCCTGCTTAGTCCCTGTTCCTGTAGCGATCAACAGGCAATGTCAGAAAGTAAGTTGCACCTAAGAGCTGTCAGTTACTATGATTTTACCCTGATTTATTTCTCAAGTTTGAGACTGAATGAACTTTCTGAATGTATGCAGGAAACCCTCTAGACATACTTTTAGCTTTACAGAAAGAATTAGCCCTACGGAGATCAGTCACATCTCTAATTACCTGGTCAGACCATCACCATTTTTTCAGATTTTTCTTCTTTTTTCCCCACAATCAAGTCAGTATGTGAGCACATAAGGCATAATATGGTCTTCAGAAGGTGGCCTTTTTGACACATGGCTTTCAGCTGCTCTTCTGTAATTGCTGAGGATAAGCCTAAGCTTCGACCCACTTCTGCCTGCCAGGTGCCTGGCTGGCAAGCCTGCCCTGGGTCACACAGCTCTCCTGCCCTGTCACAGGGCAGGAGGGTGCTGAGGCTGTCATGAGGGTCTCTGGCAGGAAGGAGCTGGTATGCAAACACACACTGGGCATCTTAGAATGATGGCTGCTCTTTATCAGTGCATTTCCTTAAAACATTTTTTAATAGCACAGTTAATTTTTTCCTTCAGAAAGACATAATCTGTTGTTTGCCAATTTGTTCTCTTAAACAGTCCAGTTTATACCATTTCAGCCTCAAAGACCAATTACTTTGTTTTCCAAGGGCTGCTTAGTCTAACCTCTATGTATATCTTTTATTAAATCCAGATAGAAAGCATTCATTCTCTCTTACTTATTTTAAGTCACCCATAATTCCTTAGTCACAGTGTCTCTCTAATGTAGGCCTCCAGCCTAATATCAGCTTGCTCATAGCTATTGAGTTTCAAGAAATATGGCACGTCCTTTATTTCTTTCCATGCATCTAAGATCAATGCAACTTTCCACATTATTTAATGGTCATACAATTGGGAAATGTTAAGTGCTAGATAAATGTGTATTATAATTTTGCCTCACTGTGATGTTCACAGCACTTTCATTTTGATTTTTCACCTCCTATTGACTAAACTGTCATCCTATACTGGCCTTAAGATTTACACTTATGTTTACATAGTAGTTTTCACTGCTTCAGACACAGCTCCACAACACCTTTGATTTTCAACAGGTATCTAACTCCAGGTTTTGGGGTGGCTGTTTTTTATTAATATAGTAATTACTTTACTTTTGTAATTTGCTACATTTTTCTCCAAAATTTCTCTGAGAGGCAAAATAGAAATCATTCTTACAAGGGCATTAATACTCTGGTCTGGTTTTCTGATTTACCTTTCATGTCTGTTTTCTAACTACATTCTGTTTATTTGAGAAAAACATACAGAGAAAAGGCCAAGTCCCAAACCTGCACTGGCATAAATCTGCACAACTAACTTGGAAGCAGAGACATTCTGTTGATCTCAATTAAATCTACAACAGGTGATGATTTGGCCTAAATGTGTTAACCCTTCTACTTGTCTTCGGCACACACCTATTAAAAAAATGCTAAAATATTTTCTGGTTTATCAGTAGACACTTTATTACTTCAAATAACTATCAGCAAATTGTAACCTCATCTTATGTTTCTGGCTACTACTCTAATGAGTCTTGACTTTAGGAATGCCTCATTTGCCTTCCTCCAGCCACTGGAAAAGGGTCTCAACACTGAGCTTTTTGTACTGTAGTATTTCTGTCCTACTAACTCAGCATCCCTTTGCACCTTCAAATCATCTCTATCTCCACTTGAGGCTATCAGCCCCCTTTTTCCTATTGCTGTTCTCACCAAGTACAGTAAAAGCCTTCAAATCTCTAACCCAACTAACCTGTCTCAATAAGATCAGGAGGTGGTATTTGATCTGATTTACATCTCATGAAATCCTAGTGACTTCAGGAAGTTGCACAGCATGTAAAACAACCCATAGTGTAGTTTATAAGCAAGATTCTCATTACTGGCTTTTTCCCATTAACTAAATGCTGCAACTCTTTCTCTCTAATAATATCTGTCTTGAAGAATATTCCTCAGATGTTCAGTTCTCCTAGCTGCTTAGCATTTTTCCTCTGAAAATACACCTTTCTATTCTTTACAGTGATGCTGCAATTCACTGTTTCCCAACACCCCTCTCTACTTCTTTCCCCTTATCTCCACAATAATTTTCATGCTGTTGAAAAACTAACAGCTTTGTTTGCCATCCTGTCTTCTCATGCTATTACACATCAGAGCTTTCTCAACAGCTGCTTTGATATGCTGTATATCTAAACCACTTTGCTTGCATTACCCTCATTAAGAAAACAATAATTAAGAGCAGTTTGTTTGTTTTCAAGTAAACAGAAAAATTCAACACTATAAAATTCAACAGATTCTCATCTGACTATATCCATCCATCTCACTTAGCTTCCTTGAAACAAAATCATCCATATAATGAAGATGTTCCAAAAAGACAGACCTATTTTATAAACCAGTCACAAAATATAATTTTGCAATGGTTGTGGTTCTGTTTTAAGTATTTGCATGAGTTATCATGAGAGAGTGATCAGAATCAGAGTAGCACTCACTGTATCAATGTGGTTTTCCGTGCATCCAAGCCACAGTTCTCAGCTTACAGGCACTGGGGAGAATTTAAATCAGGAGCCTTTGAAAACATGTCTATGTATAGTGGCAGTAGCCTAAGGCTGTAGAGAGAAAGATGCATTCTACAACATTACTGTGAACAATATTTTAAATCAGACTGTAAGCACTCATGGGTAGGGACCATATTTTACTCTGGTTCTTAGTGAAGGGTGAGGAACAAGAGTTTTGATTGTGCCTGGACAGGGTGTGTAGAGCGAATAACATTGATAAATCTTGTTCTAACACTGTGCTTTAAATAACAGTCTTCAGAAAGAGTAAAGATCTCCTGTCTAGACAAAAACTCTAATTTTTCTGTCTAGGCAGAAAAACAATTCAAATTACAATGAAGATTGCAAAACAGAAAAGAGGAGAAAGGGAAACGAGCAAAGTGGGGTAGCGTATTTATTTTCCTGACTTTGGAGAAAAATGAAAAATAAAAAGCTTCTTAGGCATATTTGGAGTGTTGGAAGCACATAAAAATCTGATCCTGTTGTAACCATGAGGCAACACCCCTGTTTGTGATCATCAGTACTGCACATTTGAACCAAAACTGCATTGTCTGCTGGAGTATCCAGCCTTCCTCTCATGATCCAGAAGAAATAAATTATATCAGGACAAGTAAAGTTCATTGCATTCCTGCAAACTATAAGTCCATTAATTTAATTATCTGAGAGCAACATTTTATTCAATATTCTATGTTTCATTCATCTATTTGTAATGAGATGTAAGCTCATTTATATTAATAGAACTTAATGACTGATGAAAGATAAACATGCTTTTCTGGTCAAAAGATCTATTGCAATTGTTCCAGCACTGCTGGTAGTGTTATGTTTGCACAACTTCCTTTGGTGACAAATTACTAGGGGTCTGACAGGTAGGATGCTGTCTGAGGTTATTCACATCACAGCCCGTTTGATTAGGATTCCTCATCAGATTCTTATGGTTGCAATATCTTTTGGGAATGTATAAAATGAAAGTTTTCTAAAAAGGTCCTGTCATTGCGCATTGATCAGCAGAAGTTGCCAGAACTATGCATAGATATGGAACAATCCTAATTCTTCCATAAGGATATGGACTGTGTATGCAGCTTGCTGCTCATTTCCTCTAACAGCAAAATGATTACTGACCAACATAGTTTAAATAAGGTCAGGAGGTCAGCTTTCTCCAGGATGCTCTATTGAAATGGAATGTAAAAAGCTCCTGCTGCCTGTGAGAGAGGAAAGAAAGGATATTATAATAGCCATACTCAATACAAGGTAGAATATACTGGAATATAACTGCAACTTAAGATGTGAGGCAGAACAATTGATAGAGCTTTTTTCCTGTCCTGTAAAGAGTAAGTAGGTTTTTAAAAAGTCTCACTCCAGAAGACAATGAGATGAAGAAGTATATGCATAAATGCAGCAGTCTCGTTGTCACAGTAAAGGTGGTAGTTCAGGTCCTAGCATCACCACTTCTCTATTCTGCATTTATGTGATGCCCTATTAGTGAAATAACTGTTCATTCCAGAGTAGGTATCAGCCACCTTCTGCTAGTGCAGTCCTACACTTTATTAGTACCTAGGTATTAACAGGGGACTCTCCCACTTTCCTGTGTCTCCACTAGCACACAACTATCTCATTTGCTTTCTCCATGAAGATTTCAGTGTCTGTGCAAAAGCCACAACAACAAAGAATAATATATAATACCTACGGCAGTAGCTGGGATGTGGGAGACGAGGACCAAGGACATTTTTCTGACTAATTCAGATGACAGATTTCAATCCTCTGCTTCCTTGGAGGATGCTCTCGCACCAACTAACTCCTCTGTTCTTAAGGAGCACACGGAAAGGTCATCTGCATCCAACTCTCATATAGCCCTTAAATTCCATGTCAGAAGCTTTGTCCCCTGCAAACTCTTAAAGAAATACTTGATCCTGAAAAAAAAAAATAGTTTCAACATGTTGGATGATATTTTTTTGTGCTAAAAACAGATTTGGAAAAATTCCCAAAGTACTTCAGACTATTTATGAAGTTTAACAGGCTGATGGCATGAAAATCATTACATACCAGAAGGCATTACAGATGATGTGGTTTAAAGCAGAGGTAAAAGAGCAGCTCCTTGCCTATTAGCTAAGCTCTTAATTAGAGTTAAGGTATTTTTGTATACAGTGTAATGGAGTTCTTCATACCCCTTCCAAGACAGATCAGTGTTTAGCAGAGATGGTTTGATATGCAGCAATACCTGGTCAATGGCTTAAACTTACTCATTTGTCTTTTAGTAATTTTTTCTACAAAACTGGAATATTTGTTTCCTTATTGGGTGGGAGGGGCATGACAGCACTTCCAGGCAAATAGAAAGCATTTGCTCAAAACTTAGGTGTTTGCTCTCTCTCCATTACAGCTTATGCTCTCTCCTGGCTCTCCTTGAGACCTCTCTGGCTAGCTGTGCTGGCAGGAGCCCAGCTACTGTATCATAACATTGAAAAGGTAGTAATGATGGTAGTTAGATACAAAGGAGTGCTTCAAAAGCACTTCCATGACATCTCCATCTGTCTAGGACACCTGCAAGATGATCAGGATGAGTTGTAGTTTTGCACTCCAGCTGGAGTCTTTGAGGCTACTGGATGTCAAAACAGGAAGATATGTACAAACAAAAAATCCACGCAACACCTCAATAGCCGTGCTTGCCTAGACCACCTGGTCATGGTAAACTATCTCTTTGAGAATTCCAGCCTCAAAGTCGATGGATTAATACTTGGGAACAAAGCCACAGTTGACTGAAATAGTCCAATTAGTATGAGAAGCAGCAGCCCATCTGCTCAGTAACAGGGGCCATGGAAACACATCACTTTTGCATACCTCACTGCCTTCCTGGGAAATCAATATCTCTGTCCTAATAGTCAGAGCACTGCAATCTGCTACAGTGTTTGTGAAAGAAAAGACCATAAGCAATGGCAGAAGCTCGTTGCAGTATTTCCACAAAACTAAAATGCGCTCCATGGAGAAGGACAATCTTTCCATTTCCATTATAGACAGCAGCATCTCTGCTTGAGCACCACAGTTCCAAACAGAGTTGGAGGAGCTTGAGTGAGGGCATCAGCTGTTCAACCATATTGTACAGACTGCCAAATACAGGTCATCCAGATTTCCATAGCCCGAATACTCTCTAGATGCAAGACAGAAAGAGTATAGTTATTCTATAGAGAAAGCCTTCAAACTCCAGGTCTCCTGGGGAACCTAAACTGTAACCAGGTTCACAAGCCACTGGTCTTCACAGAAAGGGAATGCAACAATTTTATACCTTAAAATTAAAAAAGAAATATGGCCATAAAAAGAGTCAGGGCAATCCAGAACAGCACTGCTTCTCTTGTGGGCTACTTAGCCAAATTCTACAGTTATATGGATGGCTACAGCACACTTACAATTCCTATTTTAATCTCTATACAGTAGTAGAGTTTGGAGGTTTTCAGCCACTGGTGTAACATATTGATGTTTTACTGATGACATGACTGCTGTCCTTGGTCAGACCAAAGGTCCATATGGCACATTATTTCTGACAGTGACGGTTTAGGGGAAGAATATAAAACCACAGCTAACTTATTTCATCTTTCATCTTGCAAACCCTTCAAACTACCTGATCAAAACGTTGTATCTTCATATTTTACAGCCTCTTCCAGGATTTTCTTTCATGAACCTGCCTTTATAATACTGTATTAAATCCAGCTAAAATTTTGGTATCCACAACATTTTTGAGCAGCGAGTCACACAGATTAATTATAGGACTGAAGAAAAAGACTATTTCCTTTTTGTTTTAAATCCACTTCCAAATATTCTCCCCACTGGGAGAAACATTTACTAATCCTTCCCTACTCATCGTCAATTTTCTACTTACTGTTTTGCAGACTTCACCAGTTCAGCTATCTTTCCTCCTAGATGAAGACTTCTTGTCTACCTTGTCCTTCCTTGCTGTCCTGGTTTCATCAGTAGCAGTCATTTTTCTCTTTCTTAGTAGCTGGTGCAGTGTTGTGTTTTTGACTTTCGGCCTGGGAACAGTGCTGATAACACCAATGTTTTCAGTTTTGGCTTAGTAATGTTTAGTCTGACCAAGGACTTTCGGAGCCTCATGCTCTGCCAGGGAGAAGGGGAAGCCAGGAGGAAGCAGAGACAGGACACCTGACCCAAACTAGCCAAGGAGGTATTCCATACCACAGCACGTCATGCCCAGGATGTAAAACTGGGAGTTACCTGGAAGGGCTGGCACTGCCGGGGATCGGGCTGGGGTGTCGGTTGATGGGATGGTGAGCTGTTGTATTCTTTTCCCTTGTTATTTCCTTTATCATTATTATTATTGGTGGTAGCCGTAGTGATTTGTGTTGTACCTGAGTTACTAAACTGTTCTTATTTCAACCTGTGGGAGTTACATTCTTTTCGATTCTCCTCCCCATCCCTCCGGGAGCAGGGGAAGGGAAAGATAGGGGAGTGAGAGAGAGATTGTGTGGTTCTGATTTATGGCTGACTGGGTTTAAACCACAACACTTGTATGGAACAGCTTCAAGAACACAATAAGCTTTGTTGGGCTCCTCATTTTTCCTTCTAAGAGGGGAGAGGTGGCAGAACTATATCTAACAGTCAAGATGAAGACACTGAGCACCAGACTGATACAGTCACAGAATTATCCAAAGAAAGAACCACTAGCTCAACTGAGCTATTTTGTACAGATTAGGACTGGTTTCTCCAAATGTCAAGTGCTTTGCAATTATCAACCCTGTGCTTAATTTATCATTTGATCCCTTAGTCACTTGTTATTTTGAGATCCCAGTACACCTCCTCATAGTTGGTTTAATTTTTACTATTGTAAATAACGTCATATTCAGTAAATGTTTTCTCTCTACTGCTACCCTTTCCTGAGTAGGTGATGAGATTTCTTTGGGACATGCTAGTAAGCGTCCCTGCTTAGTGAAAATTAACTCTTTATTCCTTTTTTGGTTTTGTCTTTTATCAATCTACAAGTCATGTTTTCTTTTTATCCTTTGACTTTTTAGCTCTTCTAAAAGCTTTCAGTGAGAGACCTCATTTGAACTTTTTGGAAATCCAAATACAATTCTATATCTCAAGGCATTTTCTAACTATTTGTGCATTTAGCCACTGGATTTTCTCTTAATAATCACACATAAGACATATAAGCTGAAGTTTGAAAACCCCCGACTGGGGACACATTTTAAGGAAAGAAGAGGTACTGTACCTAATTTTCATCCACTACAACACTATAGTATCATGATACATCTACACAAGGCAGACAGAAACACAAAAAGTTGTTCATTTGGTCACCTTAGAGAAAAAACAGCTATCTGTATTGAAAAATAATGTTGCACCTTAATAATGTTAGGGATTAGAAACAGTTTTTCAAAGAAGAGCATGACTAAGCTTCCTTTGCATGACATATAATTACCTACAGTGTCAATTAGGACCTGGTGGGATGCTTGAACAGAGAAGAATTTATTTCCTCATGGATAAACCCTTCTCCAAATAAGAACAGATTTCCTTCATTCTTTTCCCTCCCTCCCAGTAAATACCCTTTGAAACCTCCCACAACAGGAAAGACAACAATAAAGAATTTAAATGGTAGCCATACCTTCTGGAAACTCTTCGAGCAATACCTCCTTTCATAAAGAAGGAAAATTACACACTAATACAGAAAAATGTGAGAAAGAAATATCCTCAAGCTCTCCAGAAAAAAAACCAAACCAAACCAAACCGAAAAACAAAACAAAAAAAACCCCAACAAAGTATTTTCCACTTAAAAAGCAAAGAAGACAAACTGTGCACAGCCCAGGGAGAAAGCAGGAACCTGCAGGAGCAAAATATATAAGATTTGGCAGTCTGCCAAGGAATCAGGACTAGGCAATAACATGATGGAAATACTATCTAAAACACTCCCATGGCCAATATGAACCAGCTCCTAGACACAGATAAAAGAGTTGGAGTATTAACTCCAGCAACACTTCCCTGCTTTCTCATGCCAACAGTATAACGGAAAATCATAGAATCATAGAATAGTTAGGGTTGGAAAGGACCTTACGATCTAGTTCCAACCCACCTGTCATGGGCAGGGACACCTCCCACTAAACCATGCCACCCAAGGCTCTGTTCAACCTGGCCTTGAACACTGCCAGGGATGGAGCATTCACAACTTCCCTGGGCAACCCATTC
>JANHGB010044692.1:0-27919 GCA_026283785.1 Coracopsis vasa
TGTCTAATCATTTGGCTGCTTGCCCCATGTGTGTGCTGCTGAAAAGAGTATATAAATGTGAAAGCGGAGAATAAAGAGGGTGATTTGAACTTGCACGTCTTGTCGTGTCCGTCTCAACAGCGACAGCTCTCCACAGACCTTTAAAGGTTGGCTGCCATTTCAGATACAGGTGAGTTGGCTGCACTGCTCCTCTACCACAGGTACTGAACTTCTCAGATATGAGTTGACTGCTGCTCCAGACACTGAGTCTTCCGACACTGAATCTTTCTCAGATATCTCCTCATCGCTCTTTGGGTCAAAAAGACCTGATAAACAGTTAATTAAGGTTACTCATTACAACTCATTATAATTGAAACATAATAGGAAAGCAGGTTAGTTACATGTGGAGTAACTCCTTACACAAGGTTACGATAAGAAATACCAAAGCGTGAGTGGCTTTGTTTCAGGCAGCTCAGGCTCATAGAGAGGTTACAGACCCGTATGCACAGGCACATGCTCTTTCCAGCTAAGCTTAATCATTTAATCAAGCCACCTATTTCAGGATCACCATTTCTCCAGGTTTCTCCTGCAGCCAGTGCAGTAATAAAGTATCTCCAGAGGGTGCAATCTTACCAAAGATCTGAATTGCCTTTTTGGATATAATTCTCTTTACTATAGAAAGAAAAAAGGGTATACAGGCTTCTCATTTATATGCACTAAGATAGTGTAAAGATAAGTGCAAATATAAACTTTCAAAGATAAATTGTTTAAAGGTATAGAGGTCAATCTTATCACCTGGAACTTATCCCATTGTATAAGGTATTTAGGATTAAAATTCCAGAGTTCTCAGCAATCAGAATCATCCTTCCTCTTTGGTCTTTTTAGGAGCAACTCTTAATTGGCTTTCGGGCACAGGTTGTGCTGAATCTTTCTCACAGAAAGAATGCTTCATTCCATCAGAACTGTTTTGATACAGTTATCCATTGCCCATGTGCAACACCATATGATAGTGCTTGTGATAATTTCTAAACAACTAGTTACATGGAGAATATTTTTAGGAATGTCTGAGTTCCCAGTGTCATTTCAGTGTCTTATTTCAGTAATTATTCCTCTACATTAGAATGAAAAATTAGAATTTTTGAACATTATGTGTTTCTATACTACTGGAAGTTTTTTAAAAATAATTATTACTAATTGATAATAATAATAAACTGTAAATATGTTTAGTTATAAAAAGCTGGCTTTGTAAATCTCTTTTTGTAAATCTCTTGAAGAACAAGGCAATGTGTTAGGAAGCTGAGATCTGGGACACTGCTGCTTTTGTGCTGCAGTATCTTGGGCTCCAGGTTTGGTGCTGAATTTTAATATTAGGCAGCTTCATCATCCCTGTTGAAATCAACAATTAAATATTTACTTTTTTTTTTTTTGTTACCTTCAAAATCAAAACCAGAGTTTAATTCTGATCACATTTCAACAGCACTCACATAAAACATATGCATCACAGCTTACCTGGATTTCTTCATCTCATTCACTCTTCTTTTCAAGCAGCCTGTCCAAGAGACTGATAGAAAAGTGGTTCTTTTATCCCCATTTGGCTGCCTGCCTGGTTGGCTAGGAAGGAATCAGGAGCCTCGGGTTCCCTCATAGCTCCTCTAAAGTGTGATCTTGCAGACCTTTCTGTCTCCAGTGCTGACATTTGGGTTGCTTCAGGAGGGGGCACCACCACCCTCCATGTGAGGTGGCATATGTGTGAACTGCCCCGAAATCAGGGTTAAACTCACTTTTTTTCTAGTGAGTTTGGGGATTTGATGTTTGTTCTGTTTGTTCTCCAAATAGTAACTAAACTAAATGTTTAATCATTAAAAAAAGACTTCTCAAAAGACAATTAGCTCTCTACTTGCTCTTCTAGGTCTTATCATAGAACGTGTTTTTCAGAGGGTGGAAAACAGCTTTGGCTAAACCTTAAGTTTCATTTAGGATATGATGCTCAGTGCTCTGCTGTTTTCCCCTCCCTGATGCATCATTTTCCTCCTAGCTTATTCTTTTTCTTTCCTATTCTTTTTTCTTTCTGATTCCTGCATAATAGCCTGGCTCAGACTGCCAAATCAATTCTATTTCTTCTATTACTGCTGGGGATGTATGACTAGAAGAGCAAACAAAAAGCAATAACTTAAATAGATTGACACAGGAAGAAATTTTTTAGGCCTCAGATTGGCTGCTAAGACCTTGTGCTGTGCCAGTAATATCTATCAGTAAGGTCCAAATGAAAGAAAACCATTTCTATTTTCTGTCTCTGATACTGTTCTTCATAGCATTTTATTTAAGATCATTCTGCTTTCTTTCAGAGGGAAGTTCAACAACAGATTCAGATTCTCTAACCTGGTTTTGTCTTCATCCCAACAAAAATAAGGTCAATATGAAATGAAAACTACCAGGTAAACGAAGCACTTTTTTCTGCTATGGATAAAGTGAATAATGGGTTCAGTTAAGAACCCACACTCAAAAAAAACCCCAAACAAACTAAACCTTGCTCACCCCTTTTAATTACAAATACTTAACCTGTTTTCTTTCCTTTTCCTTCTCATCCTCCCATATTTAATGAAATAATGTGCAGTGGTAGCTGTCAGGGTGAAAGTTTCTAACAGTATTGTAACATGATATCCCAAATTAAATTTCACATTTTAATACTGTGGCAATGATTAATGATTTTATTAATATCTTGTCTCAAAAATCTCTTTTATGACCACAAAATTAATAAAAAAGTTTCTTAAATCCCCTGAGTAGGCAAGCAAAAAAAAAAAAGAAATCACTGCTGAGTGCTTTCAGTGATACTTAACACTGTAAATAAGCTATAGTATCTGTGTATCTGCATCTGCGGACATGGTTGGAAAAGGAAGCATTTAAAGTGAGCTCACAGAATAGAACTGGATTCAACAAGGTCTGCAAAATTTGTCATTCAGGCTGTCATGTGTTACCAAAATTTGATACTGATTTTGATCAGAGCTTCAGTAGGATTAAATGTATTACATGAAGCATCAGTGAAAAAAAAAAATCTAAAATTAGGCGGGCCTTGAAGAGGGACTCTTGCCTGTAAATTAATGACATAATTAGCTAAATGATCAAAATCTGAGATTTCAAACCCAGAACTCCTTATGAGAAGTGAATATTTTGTACATCACTAAGAAATTAGATTGACCTTGTCTTGAGCTTTTACAATTTCATACTATTTCAGTACATAATTAACTGAAGAAAAAATATTAATGAGACTCATGTTTGTGATTAATATCACCATGGCTGTGTAAAATTTCACTTATAATCTATGAGCCTTGGGAATAATAAAGTATTAAAAAGGAATATTTTACAATACAACAAGATGGAGAGTCACACATCTGTGCCAGCCCAGAAGCTTTAAAAACATTTTTTTTTCCCTAATAAATGTCATATTGATATTTCATGGTTCCTATGGAGTACATGTTTTATGGAGAGCAGTTTAAGTGAATTTGCATTGCCATGGTACCCGCTGCAGAACCAGCACAGTGCAAAACAGAGTTTAATCGCCTTTGCTGGAACTGCACAGAAGATGACTTTTAGGCAGCTTTAATGGTAGCTTTATTCTAAAGCTACACAAATCAGTGGGATTTAATGGCACTTCTAGAACCATGAGAATGGAATTTTATACAATCAGAAATTGAAACCATGAGTAATTCTCCCATGTAATGGTCTGGTTTATTTTTATGTATTTTGCTCTCCCCTTGTCCATGGCAATAAGGTTGGTCAAGCATTGGTAAATCCATGCTGCCTGTTCTCAGTCACCTTCTTCTCTATCAAATAATGACAGAAGGCTTCCAAAGGGATTTTCGCTATGATATTCTGAGAAAATGAACTAAGACTTTCAGTCCTGTACTCTTCTGGAGCATTCTTCTGTGCTTTTGGGAAGTTCACTACATTTGCCTTTCTTCAGTCAGAGGGGTTCTCCCCTGGTCTTCACAAACCTTAAAAGATCTTAGAGAGTGTCCTTGTAAGGACATTGCCAGTTCTCTCAGCACCCTCAGGTGCTGTGAGCTTGAATGGGTCAAGTTCTTTCACATAACCCCTAGCTCAGTCTTTATCCTCTTTTTCTCTTTGAACCATGCCTTCAAACACTGAAGTCATTATATAATTCATATAAACGAGGATCATACTTCATTGACTCATAAAAGTTAACACCTACACTGAAAAGTGAAATGAAAATAATAATCTTATTAGTATTTATTTACAGATTATTCAATATCCTGTGCATTTCCCATCAACTTCCATTATTGAGCAACGTGGTCTAGAGGAAGTTGTCCCTTCCCATGACAGGGGGGGTGGAACTAGATAATCTGTAAGTTCCCTTCCAACCCAAACCATTCTATGACCCTATGATTGTCCTCTAAAGTGTCCTGAGAACATTGTATGTCTAGCAAAGGGTTTTTTTGAATCAGGCAGCCTTTCTTTCCCAATGGAAAATTCCCAAATTTCCATTAGGATTCTTTTTTGAATTGGTGAAGTATACATACCTCCTGCCTTTTTCAGCACACTTTATTTTTGCTAGAGTCGGATAAAGTCATTGCACTGATCAAGGTACTAAGTATTTATACCAAACATGAAGAAGGCATGTTCCTTTTATTTTAATACATATGTGCCAACCAAAGGCAATAGTAAATTTGCATTTATTTTCCTCCAGGTTTCTAACTATTTTTATGTATGCAGTTGCCATTTTTCTGGTAGTTTAAAATCCTCTTTCAGGCTCTTCCATAGTGAAGTCACTGCTGATGTGTATTTATAACAGTTACTTGCTTATTGAGTCTCCAGCATGATCTGCTGGCATCTGTGGAAGTGTTTTTACTGTATAGATCTGGACATCTGCAGGATGCATACAGCAGGAACAGTCTCTATAGGATTTTTGCATTGCTAGTTGGGAGAAATGGGTTCCTCCATAAAGAAATTCAGAGACTGTATAAGCCTTTTGTGTTTCGTAGAAACAGAGACATTAATGAAGAGGTGCGAGGTTATCTTATCTTGCAGTTGGGTTGTTCTGGACTCCTTATCTGTCCTTTTTTCATGGTACATGGTATAGCCTTGCACTCAAAAGCTATTACTTATGGCAGAATTCAGCAAGTTTTCTGCTTATGATGTAGTAGCAACGAAAAAAAATGACCAATGTGCTACAAGTGTGAGGAACTAATGTAAGTTTTAAGTCTGAAACTGATATGCAGCCCTTCAAAGCTGTGATCCCAAGCTTTTTGTTGGTGTATACAGGGATAATCTCTGGCTTCTGGGGTCCTTAAGCAGAGCAAAGTGCTGAGAGGAAAGTATCTGATAAATCAGGATAATGTAGTTTTAAGTTCTGGTATTTCATTACCTGCCATGGCTCTTAAAATTCAAGCCATGCCTGGGGAGCTTAAAGATATCAAATCTTAAAACTAATCCTGTTTTCTTGTCTTCATTCTATATCAGTAAGTGTTCTGCTGCTGCTGCTATTACAGTAAGTAAATTAAATAGGGTTTTTCTTCCTGCCTCTGATAAGCAGAGGCTTGGGGTATGGGCTGGAGGGTGCACTGACTCCCAGTCTTCGGTAGAAACTATGGAAAAAAAGTATGTGCATACAACAGAGCACCTTCTCAATTACCACATTAACAAGATATCTGGGGTGTAGCAGAGCTTTACAGCTTACTTCTATGCCTGTGTGCCCCTTGTGCCTCTGAAACTCTTTAGCCAGGTCACTTTCATCCCAAAACCTATGTATGCCCTTTATGTCACCTCTGTCAGTATTGCTTGCTTCATTCACTCACTCATCTTAGGATGTCTTCTGTCACCTAGATGACAATGATATTTATTGCCCTGTCTCTGGTCCACGTGGAGGAGGCACTCAAAGATGTCATGTTGGTTTTCTTCTGCTATCCTTCTATTGCTGTTTTTTCTTCTGTTATTCATGGTGACATAGCTCTTCTACTGCCTTTGTTTAATGGCAGTCACAGAATTCTGCATTCCTACTCTGTTAATTAATAAATCTCTATTTAACAGATGAAAGTGTCTATTTAAAGTTGTACTGACTTCTCTTTTCCTCTCTTTTTGACTTTTTTCTTAAAAGTATGAAAAAAACCCAAACCCTCCCTTCCGTATAAACCCTTATGGCTGGCTAAAATCAGTGTCAAAATTATTTAATTCACAATCCTGGTTAGATGCCAAATTAATTAATTCTCTAGTAGCTGAGATTTAACATATAAAAAAAATGTACCATCAGAAGTTAAAAACCATTACATTAAAATAGTAGTAGTAAGTAAGGCATAAATTCTTTCAAACATTGAGACTTTGGAAACAAGAAACATACCCAAAACCTTGGTTTTGTCCAGAATGAGTTTAACATGAGCAGCAGCTGTGTTAGCTTCCCCTACTGCCTGCAGATGTCATTACATCAGAGAAGGACCATTCTTCAAGGTAAAAAGAGCTTTTTTTTTTTTTTATTTTAAGCTCTCTGCTGAAAACTACACTAAAGTGCAAAGTATTAAAGACAGTGAGGTAATACAACATACACCTTAAAAACTGATGGCTTGACTTTGCGAACGAAGATTTTGGAAGGGTTTTAACCATGCACGCTGCAATCGCAAGCAGGACTAAAAGGGCAATGTGGGATAGGCAGGTCCGAGTGCAAAAGGCCTGCCTGGTTATACGTGATGTCTCCGAACAAGACTGTCATCTCCTGGGTCAATTTAAAGCGACCAAGTATCGTGAACTGCCTGCATGCAGGGTTCAGTCTGCATCTCCCAGTGCACCTTATTTCCTGTCACTACGGGCCTGTGCGAGTGTGAGGAAACCCTTCGAGCCCGCGCAGAGGATTTTTTAGGTGAGGAGCAGCGTGCGCGGAACTGGCCCCACCCTTTACACCTGAGGTTTATCTGCCAGGGCCTAGCTAGCTAGGATGGTGGCAGAAAGTCCTCAGGTCGTAGGTTTGATTGGAGTGTCCTTCTCTAGATGGAAGGCCTTGCAAGGCTAGATGAGCTCCATCTGCCCGAGTCTGAACTTAAAGAGTTTTCCTTCTCCTAGGATGATAGCACGAAGCTAGTGAGCAAGGATGAAATGATTTATCGCCGGGTGCCCCACGATCATGCGGTACGCGACGGGCAAGAGGCCCCTCCACTCCCGACCACGAGCGGCGCTCCGCACCGGGCCCGCCCCAGGGAGGCGGGCGTCCCGCTATCGCGAGCGTACCGAGGCGCCGGCGGCGCTGCGGTATCGCGACGTCACTGAGCAGGATTACTGTTGCAACAACACATCATCAGTAGGGTAAAACTAACCTGTGTCACGACGGTCTAACTTTAGACCTTAAAAGTATGCTAAGAATAACAACTGCCTCCCCTTTCCCCATCACCCTTAATTTGAAAATAATTAGTTTTCCTGAAGACCACTGTATTTTTTCAGAATTTTCTCTCATTCTTTCACTACTGGAGGTTTCAGTTGCAAAGTCATGAGTAACTGGTTTTCTGAATCTGAACTTTGACATTTTTTTTAAGTCAATGTACATTCAATCAACCTTGAAGAGTTGGAGAGATGTGTTACCACTAAGTACAATCAGAGATACTCTACATGACAAATTGTTCCATTTGCACTGTGACCATAACACTACAAATTTTTTTGAAAATGAAGTATGCAGAAAATCTAGAGTCTTTGATACATGGTAAGTTTGATAACTGATCCTCTAAAACAAGCACTTAAAGGGAAAAAAAGGTGATCTCAGATTAAGGTTTTCTTATAAAAGAAATTATTGATTCCATTTTGCACACTTAATTTTAGGTACTTTGAATTGTTTAAGTCAACCCTTCTGGCTCAGGAAACTGCTGAGAATACAGGCCAGGCAATTAAGTCCTAGCCCTCTTAAATTTGAAAAGAAGAACTACCTTCCTCCTAGGATTTCCAAACAGTAAGGCATATCGCACCTACTTGAGACTGCTGCAACTGACATAGTCAAGTAAATGAGAGAGGAAGGCACTTCATCAGGCTGATCTGAAAAAATTGTTCTAGAATAAAATTATTCACACTGTCACTCAGTCATTTATTTATAATTGACTATGAAGATATCCTTGAATGATTTATTTGTATGTAAATGCTTGCATTGTATATATATCTATTTGGAAAGATGAATCTAATCCAGACTCTCAACCGGACTTAAATACCTAAAACCAGACAGTCATTTACTATATAAAAACAAAATAAGAAAAAGCCTCACTGAGATTGTCTAGGAGGAAGACTGATCAGCTGGGTAGCAGAAAATTTTAGTTCAAGTCTTTGCTGAAGTGAACTTTTACTTTCTTATGCAAAATTAAATACACATAGAAAAAAAAATCTCATCCACAAAATTAACTGCTTCCTGGTAGCTAGTTAGGACCCTTGCGTAGATTTGAAGTAAGCTTAAGTTCTTAGTTCGAATCAGGCATTGCAAGGAGAAGGGCAAGATCTTTCACAGACAGGTCTTCAGTACCTTCATCCTGTATTAATGGATGCTCACAATGCACTCTGTTACTGTTAAAAATCACAGCTTACTCTCTGTAAAGTAACAATTAGAAGAGGTGCAGTGAGAGCTCTGAGGCAACACCTGGGTCAGAGTAAAGAGCTATGCTTCTGTTCTGTGTAAGGTATCCAGATTTACTTCTGCACTTGCACAGTGGCAGAGGTTCACATGACCTGAAGGGTGAAACTGTATTGTTAAACAGATGTGCCATATCATATGGTAGTATTCTGAGACTCCAGTTGCTTTTTCAGAGGCAAAAGGCACCAGATCTACCAACTTAATGGATATCTTTCACATAGCGTAGGTGAACTCAGATGTCATTAGACATTTTTCCTATGTTCTACCCTGAGTTTAGGGAGCAAAATCAAACCCTAATGGTGGCATGCATTCAAACATAAATATTATTTTTCCATATGTGTAGCTCAACATATGTAGCAGGTGCTTCAGTCTCCATTATACTCAATGCAGATATGGTCAGTGGAGTGTAGGCAGTGATTCAACTTAAAATATTCATCTTAATGATTGGCCAGCTTAGGTGTTTTTGATCTTAGTGGTTAGCAGCCCAAATGAAGGCACCTAATGGGTGGTTACTATACTGAGAAATGAGAGGAGGTCAGAAGCTGATGGAAGGGCATGCTTCTTCATTACTCGTATCTTCTTCTTCTAGAAAACAGTATTGAGCAAGAGCAATTTTAACAGGTTTCCATTGTCAGGGGCTTAGATAAGCCAGGAAGCCTACGAAGCAGTGGTGGAAGTGGGTTTTGGCAACCGTCTCAAGCTGGAGGAAGAAAAGACATGGAGAGGTTCTGGTGCTGATGTTATCTATATAACTTTCTTGGTCTGACCTCCAAAAGTTTTCCTCCTCTAAACAAACCTGAAGAATTTTCATGTGTTTGTGTTTCCTCTTTTAGAAATCTAATTTACCCTCTTGAGAATAGATCATCTCATTCCCAGTTATTCTCACATCACCTTGAACAATACTGAAAGGAATAGTTTGTGTATCTTTTTTCATTTGTTTTTGATGAAAACAGTGTATGTAATCACACAATCTTTGACTTTATATCCCTCTGACAACTTTTGAGCCTGCTATCTAATTTCAATCAAGACCAAAGTGTCCACTGAGCATCCCTCAAAATCAGTAAACTGGGTAAAAGGGAAATCAGGGTTGAAAATTCATAAGTTTGCTCTTAATAATTCTTTATTCTATTTGTAGAACACAGTATTAAAAAATATGTCATCTTGTCTTCAAAAAATATCTGTGACAAAGTCCTTTAGATACAGGCACAGATAGTAGAAAAGATTATCATAATTTTATGTAAAGGTGAATTGAATAAGAGATATGGACCCATAGAAAAATAAATTAAATTAAATTAATTTAGAACTCAGTGTGATTGCAACTGAAGAGCATGTGATTGACATAATTTTAATGGCTACAAACATTAATGTAAATAACAGTTTATATAAGAAGTATATAAGAAAGTTACAGTTTTAGAGAATATCATTCATTGAATTAATTCAACAGTAGATATCCAATATGGCTTATTGACAAACAGTTCCAGCTGGCACTGGTGTATTTAGAGGCTTTTAAGGTGGACCTCTCCATTTCAGAAGAACTGATTTCCTTATTATTTTCAAAGGCAGGAGCATTTCCCACTTCTCTGAATGCCACTTGACTGCAAGTAAAAATGTTAACAGCTTGTGGGAGTGCTAATTAGAGCATCAAAATTTATTGGGCTTCTTTGACACTAACTTAACCAGGAGATAAAAATCTGTTATGAAAAGCTGAGGATTTACTTCTATCTTCATGTGTGAGCAAGGGATCTTAAAAGTCAGAATTCAGTTTTAATTCATATAATGACACTTTTTATGTTATATGTTTTTTTATCATATTCTTGTATACTTCCAGAGTAATTCATCATGGGCAGACCTGTTAGGTTTGTACTGGAAAGATAAATTCCTTTCTGTCCTTTCTTCATCCAGCTCTTCACAACACAAAGCACATAAGCCTACAGATGTACCCAAATGAAAGTAATAAAATTAACACAAGACATTCATTGTGACAGGCCTAAATATGTACATAAATGTCTACAACGATGTGACCCAAAAAATTATGATTTGGCTTTTGTAGCTCCATATACACATACAAATGGGGACACAACTTGTTATTCATTTTTGAGGAGATTCTTCATTCATACATTTTCTGTTTTGGTGGTTGTTTTTACAGTGCATTAAAGAGAGGGTCAAGATACAGCAACTTTGCCTTCTCAGTCAGTAAGGATTGAAAATTGAATCAAAGAAGTTTCCATGCCTAAACTTTAGGTATATAGTCAGAGCTGCATGAGTATGTCATATACTGTTGATGGAATTATGTAAGATGCCACAAAGGTCTCAGGAAAGAGATACTGTCTACTTCATTTCTGCCACTGAAGTTTGCAGACAAGATCTTCCTCTAGAGGCCTTCACAGGTATCCACCTCCTCTCACTGGTCTTTAAATACATGTGTGGGATTATGCATGGTGTGGTCACATACACATGGCATTGGCACTCCCACAGATACCACCTGTTCTCTCAGTGCCAAAACTTCACATGCAGGTTTGACTCCGTGTTAGATAAACTGGCAGTCTACTTCCCTGAACCAGATATGGCAGCCAATGAATCTTTATGAAAATTAGTCAATTGGAAAATAAATTTTTCATGTTATATTTCAGAAACAGTTTTACATTACCAGGCTTCTTGTTTCAGCATCTATATGACATAGCTAAGGTACCCTAGAGTTCAGGTCACCACATCTCCCAGTGCTTTTGCCGTAGTTGGGGGTTTGAAAATCTGGCTAACTTTTCTTTGGCTTAAGAATTAAACTAGTTCATTTTTTCTTAAATGGGATCTGAGACCTTCTAAAAAAACTGACAGAATTGTTCATGTCAATTGCTTTGAAATCTGCATCTTAATACCTGGAAACTATTAAAAGTTTATCATCTTGTTCTTATTGCTTACTTTCTCTAGAAAAATGATTGATGTTTGTTTTCAGTCTACATCACATAATTTTCATTGTTTGATGAAACAGCACTCCTGAGATAAACAGATAAAACCACATCTTTCCTCTGCAGCCAATGGAGCCAAGTAGGTTCTTTAAAAATTTTCTGTTATTTATATGACTTTAAAAAATGGTCAAAAATAAAAAATAAACCAGAGTTTTGAAAATTTTAAGTAACTCATTTTTTAAAACTGAAAGTCATTATTATTTGCAGGGTTTTTTTACCTATATTGTCTGTATCAGTGTGGGAACTGGAAGCATCTTTGAAATATATGCAGAGTTTCCACATGAATTATTCAAACTGTATTCAACAACACAGGGAAATTCTCAAAAGCAATTTGAAGGATTTTTAGAAGAAATTTTAAACATTTCCATTAATTTTTTTAGTAATATGTTTACTTTTAATATATGCATTGGAAGTGCAATAACAACGGGATTGTTTGAAATGTCAAATTGCTTAATTTTTTAATTGAATTAAATCGTTCGTGTTTTACTGCTCACAAGACATTGTACATGTGTAGAGGGGTTGTTTTCTCAATACACATGAGAACCAAGATATTTACTGCTCCATTTTTATGATGTAAATCACCGTGTTGATCCATATAATACATAACCTGAATTTTGTAAAAATTTTTGTTACTTTTCCTGATAACAGAAAACTGCTTTATGAAGAACAAGTCTTTTTATGAAGAAACACTAAGAATGTTATGAAAATATTATACAAATTTTGCTTTAATGACCACTTCTAATTACACATCACATTTTAAAAATAAGAACTCTTCCTAAAATACTGATTTTACTTTAGATAGTATATGGATACTTTAGTCTATTTGAATAGTTCTTAAAATGCTTCTACTGACATGTCTGAAATAAAAACATGAAAAATATTCTTAAAAGCATTATCAAATTGTACCATAGAATGATTTACATTAGAAGGGACCTTAGAGCTTAAAGCCATGGACAGGGACACCTTCCACTCGACCAGGTTGCTCCAAAGCCCCATCCAACCTGACCTGGAACACTTCCAGGGATGGGGCAGCCACAACTTTTATAGGCAACTTGTGCCAGTGTCTTACCACCATCACAGGAAAGAACGTCTTACTAATGTTTAATTTAAATCTCCCCTCTCTCAGTTTAAAACCATTCCCCCTTGTCCTATCACTACATGCCCCTGTAAAAGTCTCAGATTTCTCGTAGGCACCTCTAGGTAGTGGAAGGTTGCTATAAAGTGTCCCTGGATCTTTCTCTTCTTCAGGTGGAACAACTCCAACTCTCTCAGCCTGTCTTCACAGGAAAGGTGCTCCATCCCTTTGATCATCTTCATGACCCTCCTCTGCGCTCACTCCAACAAGTCTATGTCATTCTTATTTTGGAGACCCTAGAGCTGAACGCAGTACTGCAGGTGGGGTCTCACATGAGTGGAGTCCCTCGACCTGCTGGCCATGATCCCTTTGATGAAGCCCTGGATACAGTTGGCTTTCTGGGCTGCAACGCACACTGTGGGCTCATGTTGAGCTTCTCTTTGACCAACAGCCCCAACTCTTTCTCCTCAGGGCTGCTTTCAATTCATTCTCTACCCAGCCTGTAGTGCTTGATATTACCCCAACCCAGGTGCAGGACCTTGTACTTGGCCTTGTTGAACTTCGTGCACTGGCCCACCTCTCAAGCCTCTCAAGGTTTCTCTAGATGATATTTCTTCTGTCCAGCATGTTGACCAGATCACACAGCTTGGTGTTGCTGTCAAACTTGCTGAGGGTGCATTCAATCCCACTGTCCATGTGGCTGACAAAGATGTTACACACTGCTGGTCACAATACTGAGCCCTGGGGAACACCACTCATCAATCATCTCCATTTGGACACTGAGCCTTTGAGCTCAGCTGTTGAGTGCAACCATCCAGTCAATTCCTTATGCAACATGTGGTCCCTCTCTCAAATCCATGCCTCTCCAGTTTAGAGATAAAGATGTCATGCAGGACAGCCTCAAATTCTTTGCACAAGTGCAGCTAAATGATGTCAGTCTCTCTTCCCTTATCCACCAATAATGTAACCCCATCGTAGAAGGTCACCAAATTTGTCACACATGATTAGCCCTCAGTGAAGCCATGTTGACTGCCACCAGTCAACTCCTTCTTTTCCATGTGCCTTAGCATAGATTCCAGGGGGATCTGCTCAATGGTCTTGCTGCACACAGAGGTGTTACTGTTATGCTTTATGTACTACTACAACCACCAATAATAATAATGATAAGGGAAATAACAAGGGGAGAGAATATAAAACTGAAAGGTGAAGGAAAAAAAGATAAACACAAGTGATGCACCATACAATTACTCACCACACCAACTGATACCAAACAGCAACCTGGGCCTTCCGAGTAACTCCTCCAAATTTATATACTGGGCATGGTGTGCTGTGGTATGGAATACTGCTTTGGCTAGTTTGGGTCAGGTGTCCTGTCTCTGCTTCCTCCCAGTTTCTTGTGTCCCTCCTCACTGGCAGAGCATGAGACTGAAAAGTCCTTGATCAGGGTAAGTGCTACTGAGCAACAACTAAAAACACCAGTGTGTTATCAGCATCATTCTCAGATTAAAGTCAAAAACACAGCACTGCACCAACTACTAAGACAGAGAAAAATAATTGTTACAGCTGAACCCAGAACAGAGAGTTAAAATGCACACACTATTTTAGGAAAGGGTGAATGATTACTTTAGAAAAGAACAGTAGCTTTATTGCATGCTATTTACACTAGAAAGATATTGTTCTAGGAGTCATGTGCAAATAAGGTTTTCAGTGTAAAGATGCTCAACTAGTGAAGTAGTATATGAGGCTTTTTTTTGCTGATGATTTTTTTTTCTAGTCTCATAAGCATTATTATCCCCTTATCCCCAGTTGTCAAAATCAACAGAAACACTTGCTCTTCAGAAGTGATAATAAGTTGTCAAAATGAGATGTGATCTCAATTTATTGGTTGATAAACTTATGTACCAGGATGTAAAGAGAAAACAGAAATTTTTACATGGATGTATTTTTGAAAGTTGTTTTAATCTTTTTTTTGCAGAATAAATATTTTCTGCATCCTTGGAACAAGTTTGTCCCACACTACTGTAGACATCTGATGTGGTCTTGGTCAAAGTAATGCTCATTTTCTCTTACAAATATATGCTTTTCTGTCTATGAAAAGCTGTTCCATTATAGAACCAATTATTTGATTTCCTTCTTACATCTGTTCCTTGTGCTATTTAGCTAACGTCACAGAAATACATTTTATGACAAAGCACTTGTAATCTGGAACACCGCTGTTTTCCTTGGTAATGATAATCTTTTTGAAATGTTGTAAATATGAAAGTTTCCCACAGCAGTCCACATAAGTCTCTTCTCTAGGTGTGTTAATGGCTCTTGGAAAATATGGTTGCATTTACTTCAGTAATATAAATAGGTTGTGGCATCATTTGGTTTTGCATGCATAAAAGGAGGAAGAGCTTTTCTCAAAATTTCTGCAAGATCTTCAATAGAAACCCACTATTTATGTAAACAATAAAGCAGTAATTATATTTTGTCACCTTTTTGTGTACCCCTGAGCTTAAAAAGAGTGGTTTGGAATTCAAGTTATAATAAAAGATCAAGGGTGGAGTACTAGACAAACTATGATCAATAGAATAAGTAGCAAGAAACAGGTAACAATACCAAACACCAATAGATGAGTCATTCCATTTTTATGATAATAAAATAAGGTGCAAATACACACGCACACAGAGAGAGGATGTCAGAGTAACTAATTCTGCATCTCCAATTCTGAAGTGGATGCCAGCGCATCCGTTTGATATCACATGATCTCATGTGCAGCTGAAGGGTGTCCCTACTTACAGTGTTTTAGTAAGTTGTAGCCATTAGAATCTATTAGTTACAGAAAATGATAATATAAGATTATAAAAAATACCCTTTCTAAAATGTGGCACTCTTATGTATTTTCAACTGGACAATGTAAAAACTATGAGACTTCACCCAGAGTACTGCGTTCAGCTCTGGGGACCCCAAAATAAGGAGGACATGAAGCTATTAGAGCAAGTCCAGAGGAGTTCACAAAGATGATCAGAGGGCTGAAGTACCTCTCCTATGAGGAACACCTGAGAGATTTGGGCTAGTTCAGCCTGGAGAAGAGAAGGTTCCAAGAGGGTCTTTCAATACTTAAAAGGGGCCTACAAGAAAGCTGGAAAAGGACATTTTACAAAGACAGGTAGGGATAAGACAAGACTTTAAATGGCTTTAAACTGAAAGAGGGTAGATTTAGATTAGATATACTGAAAAAATTCTTTACTGTGAGGGTGGTGAGGCACTGGAACAGGTTGACACAAGTGGACTCCATCAAAGTTGTGTTGGCCCATCCCTGGCCAGGCTGGATGGGGTTTTGAGCAAACTGGTCTAGTCAAAAGTGTCCCTGCCTGTGGCAGGAGGATTGACCTTTTGAGTTCCCTTCCAACCTAAACCGTTCTACAATTCTATGATTCATCCTTGCTGCCCCTACCCTAGTGCTCTTGCATGTTTTTTGAGACATATTCTCCCTTAATACTTTTAATTAGTACTGTAAGTACCTTGCAGCTGTAACAAAGTCATGAAGATGATTCAACATTCTAGTTCCACAGTAAAGAACAGGGTTTATGTGTAACCATAAAGCAGATATTTCAGAAGAAATCAGGTTGGTTGGTTGGTTTGTTTGAGTTTGTTTTTTTTTAAAGTAAGTTAGAATTTATAATTTAAGGGGGTTTGTTGCTTAAATAAAAAGATTTCTTGGACCTTTTAATAACCATTACCACTTAGAATATTTCTGTAACTTAATCTATGCATCAGACAATTTTAGTCAAATCATCCTTTTTTTCCACTTGTATCATAATGAAGTGAGCGTTGAGCAAGGTGAGCTGCTATCCTTAAGCAGGTATTGCTCTCCTGCAGGAGCTAATCCACAAGGAATAAAAATAAAAAAGAAAAGAAAAAAAACCTCAAACCCCACATAGAACATGCTTGGTCATTAGTTAAGAAGGTATTTCCACTGAATTCCTATTGGTTCTGTCATGCAGCACTTTTCATTCATCATTGCAGAAACTCTGCAAGTATATGCCTTATATGCCTGCCTGATTACCTTGCTTCATCCTTCCTCAAACACATTAAAAAGTTAGTTGATTCACTGACATTTAAGAAAAAAGTAATTTATAATATCTAGTTGAATGTCTTCATCAATACTTGAAATAAAAGGTAAAATCTGAAATCTGCAAAAAATGCCTGGATTTTATTTTCAGTCATTCTACTGTTTGTAAACTGTAAGTACGTTCAAGCTGATAAATAACTACTTTTGGCTTTTTCCAAAATGTGCAACTAGAGTTACCTGAGAAATCATTTTGGAAGTGTCAGCTAAGCTAAGTTATTCTGTGACCTGTACTCATTTAGACAGAAAGTTCAACTGAATCATAAGTGCACACAAAACTAAGAAGGACAAGATCTAGACATCCAATATTACATCTGTGATCTGTGAGCAAAAGATTTTAAAGGTCACTATACTATTATTATTGTTACAAGTATCTAGTTAATGTCTAATGATAAATTTATTATAACTTTTAGACATTATTAATATTTAAAAGTGGTATGTTTTTAATCAGAAGGTGCAACTTAGGGCTTGAAATCTTAAATAATTTTACTTGAATGCACCTTATGATAATAGGAGTATCAGCAGATCAGAAGGGAAAAACAATTACATTACAGTGTGCACCCTATGCATTTCAGTTATATCAATTGTATCTTCCCCCATTTTTTCATTTTTATGATGTGCTCTTTTCAGAATCTACTTTTCTGCCTCATTTAAATACATTAAAATATTAATAGAACAGTTTAACTTTTCTTTTTCTTTCTCTCTTTTTCTTTTTTTTTTTTAATACAAAATCATGCTGTTTTCATTAAGAATGCTTTCTCCTGTCTATCTTTATGGATCTCTGCATAAAGCTTTGGGAATTTCATAACTGTTTTCAAAACTTTGTGTGAATATTTTGTGTTAAAGAATTTTAAATATAAACAGGTATTTACAATGCCAACAGTAAATTGTAGGAAATTAATGTCTGATGCCTCTTTCAATTACAGAGACTTTTGGGAAAATATATAGGAAATTTAAACTCTCTAGCTTTAATATGTATTATATGATCCTGAAATGGAAATGTCATGAGTATTTAAAGGTTTTCAGTTGGTTTTGTTTAAGTAAATCTATTCAAAAGAGCTGTCCTAATGAGTAATACAATGCTTTGTGCTCCCTAGCAGAAGAACAGTAAAGGAGTCAGAACAGTGAGGACAATTGTGTTGTAATAGATTTCAGCACTCAAACTCTAGTATAAAAAAAATTTCTTAAAATCCCTGAGGTGGAGCAACGCTTGCCTGTGCACACATATCAGCTAGAATAAGACCCTTCCACCCTTCACACACTCCAAGAGTGAACTCCATCAAATAGAATGGCTTTTCCCGGTTGCTGATCCCTGACATTTCAGTGCTGGGTCATCAGTTCATCAGCTTGCTTAACTGCAGTTAGTTTTGAATGCTTTGAAGAAGGAGTTTAGTTTTTATTGGCATATGCAGCTAGACCAGTTTTCTCAAATATTGATTTTTAACTCATCTAAATAGATGAATATCTGGCTTCAATGTAAGTGATATTTGATTCACTGTTTTGTACAATGTCATTCCCTTGAAAGGAACTGCAGGAAATGGGAGCATTGAGGATAATTGCATTGCAGTGGGCTTCAGCTCTCAGCCTCACTCTTTTTTAAGATTCAGAAGTAAAGATTAAGCCCTAAGGGTGTAGGAATGAAAAGCCACCACCTACCACTTAAATAGCAGAAACCCTCTTCTCCTCCACTTTCTCACACTTCAAGAGTAACCTTTAACATACATGTGAGCTGTGATTGTGAGCAGTTGGATCAAAAGCTACACCTGTGTAGAGTCAGTGATGGATCAAGATTTAATTCTTTACAGGAGTTTGCTAAAGCAAATGAAAGAAGTGTAAGGCTGGAAATAAGACTGGTTTTTAATTGCTTTAGCAGTTTTCCAGAAGGCTGATCTTGGTTAAGTTATTAATTTAACTAAGTACCATACATGTCTCATAGCACATTTTCCTTCAAACTCAGCCTACTGTTAAGAGGCAGACAGCACTGCTACTGGCAAGTAGAAGTGCTCACTTTTTGTGCATAATATGGTAGGACTGCTGTTCTTTCCCTTGCATTCTATTTGCATGATAAGCCTTTAGGAGAAAAGATCCTTCTATGATTAACTATCTAGCTTGAGTGCTAAAAGCAGCACAGACTGCAGTTTGCACTGCTTTAACTTATCAGAGGTAAACTACCTCTAATCAATTATATCTCAGGCCAAAGTGACGTTAGAAAAGCGTACTGTAAAACTTGTCACTTGTAATACTTGTAACACTGATAATTTGTTAAAGTAGCAGTAACCTTAGACCTGTTTTGACAGTGCCTAATGTTAAGTTTTTCTCTGAGATGCCTTTTGCCACCCTGACCCACAAGAGGAAAAAAAAATGTAAACAGTATTTTATATTAGCATTAAATTTCCTCATTGCCCTAACAGTTCATCTTCTACTCTATCCATATATCAAAATGGCAACTAACTTAAATGTGAATAATGGTTTTCAAAAGAACTAATCTCTTTTAAAAGCATACTCCAGAATTTCTAGGGGGAAAAAATATTAAATACCGTTACCATATATACTTCGTATCAAAACAAAATGTATTTTTATATATATATATATATTTAGCAGAAGCTCTTGATGCAGAGTAAATTTTCACAGGCAGAAAAAAAATTCCAGTAAAATAAAAAAAAAAAAAGCATGTTCAGATTTAATGTATTCATAACTAACAAGGAAATACATGTGAATCTGCCTCTGAGTAATAAAATTTAAAACGTACAAATACAAAAGAGCATTTGAACACAATTCAGTGACTGACATTCAGGATGCACAATTTAACAGAATGCTGTATTAGGATTATTTGGTAGAGGTTTTCCAGCCAAAAAGCCTAGGTACTGATTCGTAGAACTCACTGAGAACTCATCAACAAAGTTTCAGTTGACAAGCAGGTATTCCTTATTGCAGAGCTGGGAGACAAGGGGGATTGCTCCTCCTAACGTTATCTCGCTCAAGCATCAAACAGGCTGTGATTATAATCACTAAACATGCATATTCATTACATTACATGCATATTCATAAAGCTACTTATACATGACATCATACTTCTAGAAAATTCTTCCCGCATTTGCACAATAATGTGGTAATGGTCTTTGGGACCCCTGGTGGTCGTTTCTTCATCATCTTCCTCTTCATAATTTTGTCCTTTGGCTGAGCTTGAGGTTTGGGAAGTCCCGTTGCCATGCAAATACTAGTTCAGTTCTAGCTGGTTATTGTAAAACATTTACCTAAAATACTTCTTCACTGTCATTTAACACAAAGCTCTTACCCATTGCTATTGTTGCAAAGCTACCAAGCCCAATGTTACTCAGCCACACAGCAGAACTGATTTTACTTATTTACAAAAGATTATACTTCATTTTGCATTTCTTTATTTCAACAAAACAAATGCTGGGCTTACATTCAGGTAATAGACAGAAATGGTTGCTCGCTCAGGGGTTCTCACTCGAAATCATTGCAGAGCTAGCTGGTGATCATGACTCTGCTTCACTTGTACAGTGTCTGGTTTGTTCTTTTCTCTACTGACATAATTTTACTCACATGTTCAAATAAACATTATTTGCTCTTTGCACAACTTTATTTTTGCCTCCCTGGAGAAGCGTACTTCCTTGTGACAGCCCCAAAATCTCCTGGATTAGGGCTGGTGTAAAAGCTATTACAATACAAGCTGAGGAGACCTCAAAATATCACTTCACACCTGTTTAAAGTCTGAGCAAAACAAATAGTTAAATAAATCTTTAATAAGTATATATTATCAGAATTGCTTGAAGTGTGCATCAAGGTATCATACCACACATCAGACAATTAACATTATTGTTTTGAAGTGCTGATATGAAAAAAACAGTAACAATATCTTTCATAACTGCCCTCATGGTCAATAGGAGAGTCCAAGGGTTGCATGCTGAGTCTGCAAGTGATAACATCTCACCCTCTTCTTCAATACTCTGTGAATGTTATTTTCTTCTGACTGTTAATATTCTATTAAGTAATGTTTTATTTTCTGATCTGTCCATACAAAAAATTGCTAGTGTTCAAGTTTAATGAAAATTATTAAAGAAAAAGGTTAAAGAATTGGTGAAGTCTTTTCATTTTCACTCAAAGAATGTTGATGAAGTTTCATTAAATCAGATTGTTGTATAACAACCACAGTCAAAAGCAACTATGCTATAAAAATGACTAAGTCTTTAAACACTTCATTTCAACACCTGTCTTGCTATTTGGCATTGAATCATGAAAATTCCCTTCCCATAGTAAAAGCCACTGTAATTTTCTAACAGGTGCAACATCTATGAAATTGAATGGTTTGGGTACAACAATGCACTGACAGATTTTGTCTTCAGGTCCTCAGTGGATAATTTTCTGTCTCTGGATACTCTGCAATTTTTTAGTCTCAGAAATTAGGCTATTAAGCTTTGACCAGCCAGCCGGTTGTATCGAGCCGTTGAAATGTACGTCTTGAAAGGGGAAACTACAAGATCATGCTGAATTATAGAGCAGTAGGCCAACAGAGCCACTCTAGTATGAGAAAGGAAGCAATATTAATTTTGTAAATTACTCTATTTCTACAGCAAAACTAATCTCAAGAGAGCTTCCAGAACAATCAAAACTATGTTCATGCTGTCATGGTGTGAGGATGGCTTTAAATAATCTTGAACTACTTTGCAGCAGTTCACACAAAGTGGTACAAAGACAGAATTCAGAGCATAGCTTCACAGGAATAAATATCATGGAAAAAAACAAAGGTCTAAAGTGGTGGGAAAGGATAAAGAATAAAGAGAGAGAGAACCAGATAGGGTATTATGAGAGAAACACAACAGCTTTATCCAAATGACTGTACTAATATGAAGAGGGCTCAGTTATTCATATTGACTATAGTAAGAAACAAAGGCAGCTTAGAAATATTTGGCTGTAAGTAAAATAAAAGGAAAGTTATTTTGAAAAAAATGAAGCACTGAAATTAACACTAAAAAGATTACAATGATAAATAAAACTATTTTAAGGTTTTTCTTAGCAGATGGTTGGTTTTGTTCAGTTTTGAGGTTTTTTTTCTTTTTATGAAAAGAATAAAGAGTTAAAACCAGTCCTAACAGTAGAGAGACTTTATGGTCATTACAGTAATTTCTTTCTGACCCGCATGGTAAATTTGGGGTGCAGCTAAAAAATATATATATATATATTTGCAATATCATAGAATTCATGGACTCATGACAAAGTGGAAAAAAACCCCAACGGGACAGTTGATTTGAATCATTCTGTGCTGTTTGTTGTCCTTTTAAAATGTTACAATATCTAGATCATATACTTGGAATAGGCAGCTAGGTCACTGTCTACATCATTCTTCACTTGCTTTGAGGTAAGTAAATCACTGTCATCATGAGAACATAAGAAGAGTAGTCACACCAGCTGAGAGGAAAAATTCATCTCATAACAGGCAATGGTAGAGGTACTGAGAAAGAATGCTAATCTGCAGTTTCAGTAATATTCATCATGAATTCTTCTTGAGGAGATAGTTTTATATACACCTTTATGTTTCATAGCCCATGTATTCAGAAGACTTCTTAAATGTCTCTTTTAGAAGGCTACCAACTGTCCTAAACTCTCTTTTCTCATGAGAACTCTCTCTTATCCAGTGTGATTTACAGAACCTGACTCTGAGATCTTTTTTATTTTGTAGGACATTTTTAAATCCATTGTTATTTTTCTGCTGCTGCTTTTCTTTAGTAGCATGAATGCTGTCATTTCATGATCACTTTCACATAAATTGCCTTCCCCAATTTCCAGTTCTTAATCAGTCACTGGGACTTAGTCAAAATAAAATTGGAGTCAAATCTAAAATAACTGATCTTCATTACCAACCCTTGGTATTTTACTACTTCTGCATTTTACAAGAACTTTGGAAGTGTCTCTTTAAAAAACAAAGCAAAACAAAACAAAAAGCAAATCTGGTGTAATGTTTCTCCAACAGGCAATAAAGTAATGAAAGGTTACTGTTATTACCAATCCCACATTCTGATACTTATCTTGTGTTCAAAGAAAAGCATAGTCTACCTATTAGTGCAAGGATCTAGGATAGACTTTTCCCACAACATCCCAGTTCCCTTCTTTTGTATTTCACTCAGAAAATCTCACTGTGCTTCCTCTCTCATCTCCTGAAGTGCTCTATATGCACTGTTTTCTTGACATATTTCCTGATCAGACTTTTTACTAATATTCCTTTTTTTATTAAATCTAAGTGATACCAGAAGACTGTTTTGTTTGTTTATACTAACATTAATATTTCTCTTTGTTTCCTGTATCAATGCACAGATAACTATGATTTCAACAAGATGGGTTGCTATGTCCCCTTGTATCTCTTTCATAATCTTGAGCCATTTCTCTCAGTGAGATTTATATCTATGAGCCAAACTGTTTTTCTTTAAATGACTTTTTTAACACACTTTGTCACTAGTCCACTACCCATACTTTAAACTTTAAACTGATTCATAAATCAATGACCTTTTCCTGTCTCAGCAGATGAATCACCATGTTTTCTGGCAGTCATCTTTCACGGAATATCATGTATTGCAATATAGGAAAGATAATATACTAGGAAAGAATTATCAAGGAAATATCAGGGCAAACTGATTTTGAAGGATCCTTAAGAATTTTTCTTTGTGAAAGAGAGTCACTCAAAAAGTTAGTTTTACTGTTCAGTATATGATGACAATCTTACCTTTTCTAAAAGCTCATTTGCTAGAAGTGATCAAAAAGCAAAACTTTCCTATTAGTTCATCAGGTTTTTTTAGCTGACCTTCAAACAGTTTTGCTCAGGAATTGTATTAAGGTTTTTACAGGAATAATAATTTGGAAAAGACCCCCAATTCATTAAAAAAAATAGTAAATAAATTAATATGTTTAAAGCTGCTCTGTGCTTCTGTTGGCAATTTCAATAAACAGCAGTATTTGTCTTGGGAACTGGGGAAGCCTGTATTAAATGTTACATAGAACAGTCTACCAGACAGTTGTAAATAAGCTAAATAGCTGTGAGCTGCTGAAATTTGGTGGAACTGTGAAAAATTCATTCAGTTTCTAGACTTATCTTTGTACTTCATATGGAATAGCCTACGTAAAAAATGAACACTAGAAAACAGAAGAACCAATAAAGTGACAATGTTCCCTGTTAATGTAAGACAGCAAGAAGTAAAGCTCTCCCATAAGGATAGGAATTTTGAAGCTGGGAGAAGCAGCTTCTGTCAGACTATGAAGTAGTCTAAAGAGAACAGAACAGTAATGTGGAATTGTGCCCTAACACAATAAAAGGACACAAAAAATGCACAACAAACTCCCAGGAAGGCCCAGAGCACAGCTGTAACATTCTGCATGCTATATGTATGTTTCACATATTCTGAAAGCTATGTGCGATGGAACATTTTACTGCCCATTTTGGGAAATACCTGAGCATCTCCTAGTGCTCAACCTAGCATCATTACAGTGATAACAATGGCAGTTTTGCAAATATGTCCAGATCTTCCTCTTTCATTTGTTATATTAACTGTCTCTGTGGAGAGTTAATCCTCAGCAGGGTCAAGGAATACACAGACACTATACCAAAAAATCAAAACTGCAACTAGGCAGTCTATATTAAACAAGAAAGCAGAGTTTGATTTCTAGAAGTCTCTTAGAACTGTAATTCCATTTAAAAGTGATGACTGAATTCTAAATACATCATAAAAATCCAACTCATTGTCATCACAAGATTAAGACATACTTATTGACAACAGTATACCTTAGACTTGCTTTTTTCCACATTCTCAAAAGAGTATAAGAAAGTTTTTTCTAGTCATAATATTAATGCATCAGTTTTGATCGGATGTTCAGAAAACAAAACATGAATGTTTTGCAACCATCACAAAAAATATTCATTTGAACAAAATATTTCAAAACAGACTCAAGTTATCATCCTCTAAAGTTAATAGGGTGAAGCATTCAGAAGGCTAGAAATGTTATGGCATATAGAAATTATTTTAACTTTTTAAGCAGTCCTTTTTATTATTTTTTTTTATATGATAGCAGAGGGAATATGAAATCAGATACTTTTTTTTTAGAGAAAGTGTTGGGATAGACGTCATGCAACACACACACAGAGCAGAGAAAAATAAATGTTATTGTTACGTCTCTTACTTAAGGGACTCATTCTCACACCAGATACGTGCAAAGAATACACTGCTCAGATACTTACGCTAATGAATCTGACATAATTTAGTCATCTAGCAGCCATGCAAAGAGATAAAGAAGGAAAACACGTAAACTCTATCTCCTGCAAAATGCTGGACATCTCTGGGTCATTCTGCAACTATCCTATAGTCTACAAGTCCAGGATTTCTTCTTACAGAAAGCAAAACATATGAGGAAGGCTGAAGAAGAGGAAACTGGTGGATATGAGTTTCTGGACTTCTGTTTACACTTCACATGGAATAGCTCCGCTATAGGATTGGAAGTGTCCAGACTACTCACCCACAAACAGATATTTAGAAGTGCTCCAGACCCACTAGTTCACAGTACATGCCAGAAAGCTGACCCTGTCTTGTCAGCTGGGATCTGAAACTCCGTGAAAGCAAAAGATGGTATTTTGCCTCTGTCTAGACTTGATTAAAAAATACCTCCAGTATTTCTGTTTGAGGGATAACTACACTAAAGAAGTGCAAATGCCCACTGTGTCTCCTAAATCAGCCTACAACCTGAAACAAGAGCAGTCTGTTCAGGTGTTCATGCAAACGTCCTGAACACAAGAAGTACTGTTGTTACCAGATCTGTTGAAAAAACAACGCCAAGCAAAAGGGATGCAACACGTAAATCGCTCTGACAGCAGAGTGTTTCTTAGCAGCATATGCCCTTCCATCCTGTAGTCGTGCCCATGGAAGGCAACGAAAAGTGCAAGATGGAGGCTCCAGCTTTCTTTTTCCATTTCAGTGGTTTAGAAATTATTAATTCTAGGGTAGTACTGACCAAGGAGCTGAAATGGTAGCTTCAGCAGACCTGGGAATATGAGCTAGTTGCCTGTTTAAAAAAACAAGCAAAGGGGAAAGGGATTTGGGGAGATAAAGGAAACTCAAGGCAGATTAACAGCCTGTGAAGCTAATACTCCATCACAAATTTACGTGCTTCTCAGTCTTTTGGGCCCCATGCCTCTCATTCTATGACACCTATAAGTTCAGTACTATGCTCTGAGCATCAGTGATGCAATGCATTTTGCAGTGCTGTTTTCTCTATAAAATGATTCTCCACGCACAAACTACAGTTCTGGTAGCAACCTGTATATTTTCAAAACAATCCTCCGCACCATGCTTTGCTCAAAATGTCAAGGCTATACTAAAGAAACTGTTATGTAGAGGATTTCTGAATAGGCCAGTAACCCACACCCTTGAGGTTCAGCTATCTGTGACCAAATACGACATTTTATGAATCACAGCTGTGTGATATTGGCTCGATTTTATAAAGAGATCAGGTGCTTGATCTGTAAGACAGCATGTAAGGTAAAGCTATGTGTCCTGCTTTCAGCTGGGATAGAGTTCATTAAACCCCAACACTATGCAAGATGAGAAAAGTAAAAACATAGAAAGAATGTTGAGACTGATGGTTATCAACTCAAGGATTCAAAATACTTCGATGAAAAGTTATAAAACACTAAGACATTAAAAAGAAGAAAAGAATCAGAAAAAGAGGAATTATCCCAAAGAATAATGGAGGTTAACTTGACTCTAACTATCTGACGTCTGCCAGGTAACAGGGACTCACTAGGTGGCCCAGTGGGAGTGAGGAACATATTAATGCTTAGAGCAGTAAGACAATAATCCTTGCTATCTATTATTAACATCAAAAATTTGCCATGCACTAGCAAGTTACATGAATCCCACTTGTAGAGACATTTTGTGCTTGGTGAAAGACAAACAAACAAAAGTGTCTGGGTAGAGGTAAGATTACAGATCTAGGTATGAATAAGTAAACTAGTGGGCAGAGGACACTTTCAGCAAGACTTCTCTTTCCCACTTGGTTTCAAGTTGTGCTGAGGAGGTTTAGACTGGGAAAAATTTCTTCACTGAAAAGGGTTTTCAAGCATTGGAACAGGCTGCCCAGGGAAGTAGTTGAGTCACCATCCCTGGAGATACGTGTAGCTGCGGCACTTAAGGACATGGTTTAGTGGTGGACTTGGCAGTGCTAGGTTAACAGTTGGCCTTGTTGATCTTAAAGGTCTTTTCCAACCTAAACTGTTCAATGATTCTACTTGCTAGCTACATTTACCTTTTCTGTGAAACCCAGTCTTGGTTTGGACAGCAATGTTTTAGTAGAAATCTGTGGTTAGAGATACTGTCAATTCAAAGTTAGGAGTTCATGAAGTTTTATAATTATGCTGGGTTGATGGACTACCTTGCATGGTTCATGATCTTCAGTGTAACCTTTCCCAGAGTCTAATTAGGATTTATCTGTGGTCAGCTTATCAAATAAGAGGACTGCTGAGTTCACAGAGGTCAAGTATAAACTAAACTGAAACAATGTAGTAGTGTCCACTGTCAATTGCTTCATTTAGCAGAAGTTCTGTTTACAAGCAGGGCCTTTGCCTTGTCTGATCTTACAAATCATTTCTTAATCTCTGAATAATAGATTTGCATGCAGGGAGTTAATTTATAAACTTCTGCACTAAGACTGCTTTCTTACAGTTTTTGCACAGCACTTAGCAAAATAAGATGCTAATTTCTGCTATGTTTTTTTATGTTTTCCTGAACTACAATTCATTACTATTAATGTTGTACTGTATATACTTGCCTATCGTAAAAGTCAAGCCTAGCAAGGCTTCCAGGTAAAAAGGTCTTATGCAGTCTTTATATACATGTATATGTATGCAAAATAAGGTAATCTCTCTAGAGGGCACCTGAGCATACAACTTGTGGAAGTGTTGATCCAGTTATCTTTAGTACAAACAAGGGCATGAAGTGTGGTAATTGGTTATTGAACACTCATATTAAAGTTTCAGTCTGTTTCCCTTTTTTAAAAATTATTTACAGTGACACTTGCTCAAAATGAAGGTAAGTGTAATAGGTGGAGTGCAAATAAAAAGCTGAAGAAGTTTCAGTTGTTCAACTGTACACAGAAACCTGTTGCTTTCAAAACATTCATCGCTG